>JBBBDQ010001002.1:1645000-1702500 GCA_037127315.1 Ascarosepion bandense | reverse complement strand
CGTCATCTGTTAAGAAGAAAATGAAAAAAAAAAGACAATTTTTAAAGGAAGAAGCTGAAAAAGTGGATTATAATGTAGAGAGAGTGAAAGATTAGGAAAGAAGAAGAAGAAGAAGAAGGAAGAACGGGAAAGAATACGCAAAGTAGGGAGGGAGAAGAAATTGAAAAAGGATATAAGAGCTAAAGGTCACCAAGAGAAGAATAAAAAAAATGCAATGTTTGCAGAATTAGCAGATGAAGGAAAGTGAGAAATAAACGAAAGTGAAGGAAAACATAGTAGAATGAATGAGACAAGTTTGAAGAATAAAATAGCAATATAACATTAAAAATGATGGTTGGCAAAACGATATATTTGAGGAAGACATAGAGACATTTATTGATGAAGAAGGTAGAAAAGATATAAGAAGGCAAAAGCAAAGAGAAAGAAGAATAGGCAGATGATGAAGAGGTAGGAAAAAGAGAAATGACTGATGATTAGAGGAGGCAAAAGCAAGATAAGAAGTGATGATGAAGAAGAAGGCGAAAATGAAATGGAAGAAGAAGAAAAAGAAGAAGATGATTAAAAACAAAAGAAGAAAAAAAGAAGAAAAAGAAAAGGGAAGGAAGAAGAAGAAAAGGCAAAAAAATAAGAAGAAGAAGAAAAAGAAGAAATGACATGATTAGAGGAGGAAAAAGAGGCTTAAGAACTGATGGATGAAGAAGAAGCCGGAAATGAAATGGAAGAAGAAGAAGAAGAAGAAGAAGAAGAAGAAGAAGAAGAAGAAGATTAAAAACAGAAGAAAGAAAAAGAAGAAAAAGAAAAAGGAAGGAAGAAGAAGAAAAGGCAAAAAGGAGAAGAAGAAGAAGAAAAAGAAGAAATGACATGATTAGAGGAGGAAAAAGCGGCATAAGAATTGATGGATGAAGAAGAAGGCGGAAATGAAATGGAAGAAAAAGAAGAAAAAGAAAACGGAGATGAAGAAAAAGGAGAAGAAGAAGGAAACGATGAAGAAAAAAAAGAAGAAATGAAAGAAGAAGAAAAAGTAAAAGAAAAGGGAAAGAAGAAGAAGAAAAAGAAAAAGGAAAAGAAGGAGAAGAAAAAGAAGAAAAAAGAAAAAAGAAAAAGAAAACGGGAAAGAAAAAGAAAAAGAAAAAGAAGGAGAAGAAAACGAAGAATAAGGAAAAGACAAAGGACAAGAAGAAGAAGAAGGAGAAGGAGGAGAAGAAAAAGAAGGCCAAGATAAAGAAGGAGAAGAAGAAAAAGGAGAAGTAGAGGAAGAAATGTTCAGAATGAGAAATAAAAACAAGAAAATGAATTAGAAAGATAGGTTGTTATAAAAGAAAAAGGTCATGGTGATTACAATAATGAAGAAAGTTCGACGAGAAATTCAGAAATACAAACATATGAAAAATTTGCAGAAATAAACAGAAGGGAATTAAAAAAGAAAAGATAATTTAAGATACGTAAGATGTGTTATGAACATTTACGTTGTCAAATATATGCCTTCTTGCACACATATATATATATATATATATATATTACGTACTTATATTTTTTGATATTGGTGTCTATCTGCGTATCTTGTGATAAAATCGTTGTTAAATGATAGATATTGTATTTACAAAACGTATAACGTTTTTCTCTGTCATCATCCCAGCTGAGGTAGGCCATCTGCCGCGTTCTCTTCGTTCGACAATAAGCAATCTCCTTTTGTTCCCGCCATGTGTCAACACTATCACCACCACCCGACCGATCCCAACTTCAACGGGCTCCCTCTTACCCTTTCCCGCCACTCTTACATGTGCACATAGAGGGAAGCTAATCGCATCTAAACTCGTTTCTAATTCACTCTTCTCTTCTGAGTTTTGTATGTTAGCCAAAACAATCTTTTTCCCGCCTTTTTCATACATTTACCGCCAACAAAATGCCAAATACTGTCTACGTCTGTTTTTCTTTCTTGTATTTTCGCCTTTATAAATTTGTTTTTCTTTTTCTTTTTCTTTTTTTTTCTTCCTTCTTTAAGTTTTTCTAAGGTCACGTTCTTCTGGGAAAAAGAAAACCGTAAAAGAGGATGACAACGTGAGACGAAGGAGAGAAGTGAGAGAAAGAGCCAAAGAGATGCTTAGAAAGAAGAGAAAGGAAGAAAGAGTAAGAAAAGAAGAAAATATAACAAAGAAAAGAAAGCAAAAAAGGGCATTAGAGAAAAAGAAAGAGGAAGAGAAAATCCTAGAAACAGAGTTAAAAGAAAGAAAGAAAGAAAGAAAGAAAGAAAGAAAGAAAGAAAAAAATGAAGGGAATAGATGTTAGATAGACTAGATAGAAAAAAAGAACAGTAACTTAGTAAACCAAATAAGATCCACAGAGAGAGAGAGAGAGAGAGAGAGAGAGAGATACAAACAGACAGACAGAGAGAGAGAGAGAGAGAGACAGACAGACAGAGAACGAGGAAAGTAAAAGAATGAAAAAAAGAATAGAATAACAGAATTATAGTCAGATAGGAAAAGAATATAAATAGAGGAACAAATAAAAATAGCGAGTTGGTAAATGAAAAGAAAGAAAGAAAGAAAGCAAAAACAAAGAGGAAAGAAAAATGTGAGGAAGAAAGAAAAGAAAAAGAAAGAAGAAAGAATGAAAGAAAAAAGAAACAAAACAAAAGAAAATTGAAAAGAAAGAAAGAAAAAAGAAAAAGAAAGAAAGAAAAATAGTAAAAAAGAGAAAATGAGCAGAAGAAATGTTACTTAGACTAAAAAGAAAGTAAGAAAGAAAGAAAAGAAAGAAAAGAAAGAGAGAGAGAGAATGAGGAAAGTAAAAGAATGAAAAAAAAGAGAATAGAATAACAGAATTATAGTCAGATAGGAAAAGAATATAGAGGAACAAATAGAAACAGCGAGTTGGTAAATGAAAAGAAAGAAAGAAAGAAAGAAAGAAAGCAAAAACAAAGAGGAAAGAAAAATGTGAGGAAGAAAGAAAGGAAAAAGAAAGAAGAAAGAATGAAAGGAAAAAGAAACAAAACAAAAGAAAGAAAATTGAAAAGAAAGAAAAAAAGAAAAAAGGAAGAAAGAAAAACAGTAAAAAAAGAGAAAATGAGCAAAAGAAATGTTACTTAGACTAGAAAGAAAGAAAGAAAGAAAGAAAGAAAGAAAGAAAGAAAATTGACAGAAGAGATGTAAATTAGACTAGAAAAAAAGAAAAACAGCGACTCGATAAAGGAAATAAGATCAAGAGAGAGAGAGAAAGAGCGACAAGGAGAGAGAGAGAGAGAGAGAGAGAGAGAAAGAGAGAGAGAGAGAGAGAGAAAGAGAGCCGAGAAAAATGTGAAAGAAAGAATAAAGATGGAATAGAAAAATAGAATAGCAGTCAGATAGAGAAAGAAGATAGAGAGACAAATGAAAACCGCGACTTGGTAAATGAAAAGAAAGAAAGAAAGAAAGAAAGAAAGAAAGAAAGAAAGAGACACTGAAGTATATTTCAATGAAGTATATACAAGTATGAGAAAATAATCAAAGGCCATACACTGGAAGTAAAGAAGAAAACATGGCAGAACTTCGTAAAAAGTTAAAAAGAAAAAAAAAAGATCTCCTCGGAAAATGGATTCGGATAAACAGAAGCAGAAAAAAAAAAGAACAAAACAAAAAACAAAAACAACGATTCTTGCAAGCGATTAACATTTCGAAAAGTTTCCGATTCTGATCTGACCGCTAAAACTTTGCCGTTTTAAAAAATATACGCGGCGTGTGCATAAAATACAAATTTATAATTGAATATAATCTTGCAATATTCTCTTTTTACCAAATTCCTATCCAAAGATTAAGAAAACAAACATTTGGTAGCAGAAACTGAAGTTTCCAAGAAAATAAGAAACAGGCGCGCGCTGTTATAGTTGGTAGCAGATCGTAACATTCGTCGAAATGTTCTTACAGATAAATATGAAAGTGTTGATAACAGTATTAATATTTCGACGTTAAAAAAATATACATGCACTTAATATATATGGAATCAACGTATATATATATATATATATATATATATATATATATATATATATAAATATGTGTGTGTGTGTGCTTGTTGTTTGAAATTTGTTATATTAATGAAAGAGTGCTCAATAAAGTAGATAGAAAATTTACAAATATAGACAGAAGAATCAATAGTGCATGGTGACTGGCAGCTTCATTGTTATTTTAAGATCAATCTTCGTCTAAAGTTTGCATTGAAGCACGAAAAATGACAGTCAGTTTTGATTCTAACGTTCACAAAATCTCAATCTATGCCCCTGATGTTTGCATAATGCATAAAACGTGCTTTAGCCGGAGAATAATATGTAAATTTGTTATATATATATATATATATATATATATATATATATATATATATAGTCTTTGAGATTTCACTCGCCCGATCGACTCAGTCGATTAATAATTTAATTGGTTGATTAAAGTTTATTGCTTTACTCGCTCGCGGTCGATTAAAAACCTCGCAATGAAAAAAGGAAATCTGATTCTTTTTACAACCCCAAAGTATGCCATTGAAGATTCACAAGTTACTTAAAATGACCTACAACGACCTTATATGGTCCCGGTCAGTGTAAACATTAATTTAATTAACGCTTCCAGAGTAGAGCTAAAATGTTTCTGCCGCCTAGATTAAAGACGCTCACAGATTTTTAGAAACTTTATGCTTGACTACCCACTTACGAAAAGTAAAAACGAACATTTGAAAGAAAGAAAAAAAATACGCATATTTCTTTCAACCACGCACCGACAAACAATTATGCAAATAAGTAATTTTTTTTTTATAGAAAATCGTTGAGAAAATCAGATTTGCTATTTTTTTTATCATCTATGAGAGGGAGGATGTAGTCAAACGAAGAAAGAAACTACGAATTTAGATACCTCCAATTACAAAAAACCAAAAAAAAAAACAAAAAAAAAACGCATATCATAATAAAAGGTTTTCAAATTTTTGAATTAAAATTTCATTTATTGTTTTCCGTGAGCAATTTACGCTATGTTTACGTAAGGTGGCTATTAAGAAACCGAACCGATCAAGTAAATTTTCCCTCGCTCTCGACCACCGGTCGAGTGATTTCTTTTTCAAATCTCAAGGGCTATATATATATATATATATATATATATATATATATATATATATATACACGCATCGCTCATTTAATAATGAATTAGAGCACTTTAACTATTGGCGTATGATATATAGGGTAGGTAGTATGGATGGAATAAAAATTCCGTATCCAGAAAAACACTATTCTTAAAAAAGTGTGGAATAAAAATAGACCGAATAATGTTTATTTAGAATTTATAACATAAATATTATAATATCATGACAAATATTTTAAGGTTGTTTATGTTGCAAATTCTGTATATATATATATTAGTATTTTATAAAAAGCTATTCCTATATGCATAACAAAATAAATGTACAAATAATATGTATATATATACACACGCATCGCTCATTCAGTAATGAATTAGAGCACTGTAACTACTGGCGTATGATACATCATACGCTACAAGTTCGCCTCTTTCTACCGAGTGCCCAGAGGTAGAATCACCGACTGACGCCAATTCGGCCGGGTTTCAATCCTGGGTAAAAGCGATCGGATGTCTAACCGTACTGATGAACTGTGCTACAGCAAAACAGAACTATGTGCGGATGACTATATATATATATATATATATATTAAAGTTTTGCTTTCCCGAGCACTTTCAGCTAAACTTTTAACGATTATCGAAGATAAAATTTATTTTTCGTGCGAGTGAATGTGTAATGTTTATGTATGTGTGTAGCGTCATGACTGCGTTATATTCCGAACACGTTTAGCATGTTGTTGCCGTGTTCATAGTTGATGTTATTAAGTGTTGATTTTTTTTATTAATAATGCTTTCAATACTTTTAGCCTTATTTGCATGCGGATATTGCTATTATATCTGTACTAGCAGTATAGCCCGGCGTTGCTCGGGTGTAATGAAAACTTTAAAACTAATCCATGGTCCTGGAGCTCAGACTCTTTGGACGTTGGCACGAAAAACTAAAAAGCAATAGTTGTTTCCAGTTAAAGCGAAACCGTAGACTACAAGAAAAATGAATGGATGTAAGTTAAATTTTGATTTCCTGGTATCGATACCAAAAAATTTTTTTCATCGTAAACTGAATTTTGAAGGCTAAATAAGCCCTCTGAATAAATGGTATCATGGCTGAGACTAAGAACTACAATTATACCTACTTAGAGCCAAACCCGAAGCAAAAACAAAAATAAAAGGGCTGAAAAAACACAGACATACAGGTAGATAAACAGACACACACACACACAAACATCTTGCCTTATATATATATATTATCAATTTTCTGCACTATTGTAAGAACTGCAACCTTGAAACTTCTGAATATCATTTCTTATGTCTTTGTCTATGAGTGTATCAAATTTGATTAAAATCGGAAAACTCCTTCTATTACCCTACTTTTAGATTATCGATTTTCGATATTTATTGGGGGTACCTCGACACAGAACCTAGCTAAGAACACTCGCAGACGCTTATAGTACAACTGTGTACATTTTCAAGAAAATCGGTACAGCCGTTTGGGAGTCTATAGGTAACGGACACACACTCACACAGACACACACATACACACACAGACAAAGTTCCATTTATAAATAAGTTTAGATTATGAACAATTATGTTACGAAAAAATGTTGGTAGTTCTCCATGTGCGTTTAAATGAGATAGAATTGAACTCTGGTCTGAGAGATGCAAAGTCAGTCTTCGCGTCAGCTACATGGTGGTGTGCCTAATGTAATTATTTGCGATATTGGATTGATCAAAACACAATTTTGCAAAGAACATGTAAATTTATAAATTATATTGGTTCTCTGATGTTTAGATATTACACTTAAATTGTTATTTTCGATGATGAGGTTAGTAGTTTTAAACTTTCCGTAATAGATAATTTATATATATATATAATCATATCGCTCCAAGCAAGGCACTTTACTGGCACTGTTTTTCAGGGGATTACATTGGAAGAAAGTTATGAGAAAGAGTGACAGATTATAGGGGGTGTCAGGAAGTGGATAAGAGAAGGATGAGAATACTGATGAGAGTGGAGTGGACGGAGAAAGTTAGCAAGAGAGAGAGAGGATGCAGGTTAGTGAGATAGGAGGTGACTGTTGACTTTACATTTAAATTCTTGGAGATTATAGCTGTCGGGAAAAAAAGTAAATGGAAGAGAATTCCGCAGGCGGGAAGTGCGAGAAAAGAAGCTGGTAGAGTAGAATTTGTTTTTACAATTTATTGGTTTCACAGTAAAAGGGTAGGACATAGTTGCTAATCTTGAGGCTCAAGTTAATTTATATACAGGGAGCACTAGTGCGCTAAGTTCATCGGAGCAGAAGCCATGAAAGTATTTGTAGAAGAGACACAGGGAAGCCACATTGCGCCGGTGAGAAGTGACTGTATCCTAGCTGCCAAGTCGGGATCGATCACATTATAGATTCTCCATTGGATTTTGTCAAGGATCCCTTGGTGGATAGCAGAAGCACCCGACCAGATATGGCAGCAGTATTCAATGCACGGGCGGATGGTAGATTTATATATGTGCAGGATTGTTTCAGGCGGAAAAAAAACATCCTAGCTCTACACAGAGAACCGACTTTCTTAGCAGCGAATTTAGCTATGGATTCTATATATTTATTCCACTTGTGGTCTGTTTTCAGAGTTAAGCCGAGGAGGCGCAGCGTTTGCTTTCAGGGAGACTAGCCTGATCCATGCTTATGTTAGGTAGGGGTAGGTATTAATTTAATTTTTTGTTTATGTCAACAGAAGTTGCGTATTTTTGGATGATGTTTCGAATTGAAGCTTCTTTCTGTTTATAATGATATGCATTTGATTTTTGAAGAAAATATTATTGTTTTTCTTTGTGTGTTTGTTGTTGTTATTGATCAGGTTAGAAAAAAAAAGTCTAATATGGTGATCAATAAGATGGTTAGGGAAGCCATTTTTCACAAGCGTTTGTTTCAACTTATGAAGTTCTTTAAAAAAAGTGGACGAGAAGATGAATCTTCGTACACTCTCATAAAGACATTTTTAATAACACCGATTTTATATCTAAGAGGAGATGAACTAGTAAAATTAAGTTGACAAGAATTTTTACTAATTTAGTAAAATTTAGTTTTAATTTATAAAAAAATGAATAATAAAAATATCGCATTAAAGGAACTTAAAGTGATTCAATTTTTTTTTTGCATTTTAGGTCTGAGAATTGAGCCAGCAGACATTAACTTCAAAATGTCCCAGCAAGTGATGTGCATTTCTCAGACTTACTGTAGCTTAATGGTAGGGCACGCTTGAATTGAAAATGGGTTTCTGTATTTAGAGAGTGATATAAGTTCGAGGAATACCACAAAGCACAGATTAAAACTTTCGATCTCTAGGTCAATAGATCTTAATTACACTGTTTTAAAAGCAAGAATATCTACTCCAACACGAGTAGCCACTAAAATTAGCATTTTAAATACTAAGAAAAATTAAAATTAAAAAATACTTCAATTGCTTAAAATTTTTCTCTCGTTAGATATAAATCTCTCTCTCTCTCTCTCTCTCTCTCTCTCTCTATTTCTCATTGAATATATATATATCATCATCATCTCACCCTTTTGCATTTGTATTTAAATTTCCTATTTATATAGGAAATCGCTATTTGTAAATTAATTTGCTATTTGTATTAGAATGTATTATTTGTATTTAAATTTATTATTTCTATTAAAATTTGGTATCTGTAATAAAATTTGGTATTTCTATCATTTTTTTTATTTATAAAGAAATTTGCTACATGGAAAGTAATGCGATAATTATATTGGAATTTGATATGCGTATGAAAATTTGATATTTCTGTAGGAATTTGCTATTTATAATGGAAGTTGCTATGTCTATTAAAACTTGCTATTTCTATTAAAATTTTCTATTTATATAAGAATTTGTATTTGCATATGATTTGCTATTTGTAAAGGAATTTGCTAATTGTTATAAATAATGCTATTTCTATTGAACTTTGCCAGTTAGAAAAATAATTTGCGAATTGTAAAGAAATTTGTTACTTGTATAAGAATTTGATATTTTTATTTAAATCTGATATTTCTACTGAAATTGGCCATTTGCAATAGAATTGGCGTATTGTAATGAAATTGTCTATCTCCCTGATATCATAAGATCCCAAGTAGGTATGTACGCAGATGACACCACAGTTTACTCTCGCCTTGATCAAAAATCTGGTGTGGGCGACAAAGTGAACCTTGCAGCCGAGCTTGAAAAGGACCTCCAATCTGTAGTGGACTGGGGTAAGAAATGGCTCGTAAATTTTAATGCTTCTAAAACGAAGCTGCTATCAATTAACCATCATAGACAATCGCACCTACATCACATTAGCAGGCTTGCCACCCTGAGAGTAAAAAATTACGCCTCCTTGGTCTCACACTTTCAGTGGACCTCAAGTGGAATGACTATATCGAATCCATTGCTAAATCCGCTGCTAAGAATGTCGGTTCTCTGTGCAGGACCCGGAAGTTTTTTTCGTCTGAAACTATCATGCACAGATATAAATCTACCATCCGCCTGTGCATTGAATACTGCTGCCACATCTGGTCGGGTGCGCCTGCTATTCTCCTTGGGGTTCTTGACAAAATACAACGGAGAGTCTGTAATGTGATCGATACCGACATGGCAGACCGGCTGCAGTCTCTCTCTCACCGGCGTGACGTGGCTTCCCTGTGTCTCTTCTATAAATACTTTCACGGCTTCTGCTCCGATGAACTTAGATCACTGGTGCCCCCTAAATACGAATTTTCACGAGATACTAGATTAGCAACTAGGTCCCACCCCTTTACAGTGAAACCGATAAGATGTAACCGCAATTTCTACTCCAACAGCTTCTTTTCTCGCACTTCCCGACTGTGGAATTCCCTTCCACATTATTGCTTCCCCGACGGCTACAATCTCCAGGAGTTTAAATGTAAGGTCAATAGACACCTCCTAACAAACTAACTCGCATCCATTCTGTCAAACACTCTTCCCATCTACCCAACCCTCAGCCTCGGTATCCTTACCCGTCTATCACCCTCCTTCTGACATTTCCTATATCTAACCACTCTTTCTCATCACCTTCCCCTATGTAACCCCTTGCGCAATAGTGGCAGTAGAATGCTTTACTTTGGGTGAAATGATTAAAAAAAAGTGTATATTTCTATTTAAATTTGATTATTAACCCATTTTAACCCAGTGTCCTAATTTGAGGACAACATAAAAAACTGTAAAAAGAAAACTATTATTATATATAGGTAGTGAGGACATATTCATTCATCAATAAAATTACCTTCCAAATATTACCCGGTTGGAAGAAAAATTCTTGTGATTTGTAAATGAATTTAATTTTCTGGGTTAAAATGGCTTAAAAGTAATTTGCTATTTCTATATGAATTTGCTATTTGTGTTGGAATTCACTTTTGTAAAAAAAATTGGTAAATTTTCGTTTTAGGACCCGAAGGTCTTTACCCCTTCAAATCTTTTCAAAACACCCCTATTTCCGTGCAAATGTATATGCTGAACGCAATTCGATAATTGTTTATTGAAGAAACCTACCTTTTTTCATTTTATCGAGATGAAAAATATGGAACTTCTTGTCGCTGTTTATCTCACCCCCTAACCACGGTTAGAAAATGTTATTCACTGCAGATTGACTTCACGCGTAGATTTCCGATTTTTCGGTTTATTTACTTCCATTTTCGTTTAATACGTGGAAATTCGCGGATTAATTGCTAGAAAGGGAGTAAATAGAACGAATTCAGTATCATACGCCTCAAGTCATTCAGCGGTTAATCAGATATGAGAACGGTGGTAAGGGGTGAGATATAGTCCAATTTATTTCTGGCCGACAACATGAAAAAAGTTACGTTTCTATGTACAATTATCGATTTGAGTTCAGCATATACATTTGCACGGAAATAGGGATGTTTTGGAAAGATTTGAAGGGGTAAAGGTCTTCGGGTCCTAAAACGAAATTTACTAAAATATTGCTATTTGTAAAGGCGTGTGCTATTTGTATTAAAATGTGCTGTTTGTATAGAAATTTTCGATTTGTTACGATATTTGAGATTTCTCTTGAAATTAGATGTTTGTATCAAAATTAGCTATTTCTATTTGAATTTGCAATTTTGAATGGAATTTGTAAATTGTATTGTAATATGCAATTTCTAATAGAATTTGCTGTTTGTAAAGATTTGTTGTAAAAAATATATGCTATTTCTATTAGGATTTGCAATTTGTAATTGTAAGAAATCTGTTTTTAGTGAAAAACATTAGGAAAACCAAACCTCTCGTCCGATGCTTTGCCGCAAAGCCATACCCATATTTTTCTGAAAATCAGGAATTTGGACGTGATACACAATTCGATGAAACGATTCGGAAAAAACAAATAAGCCCAAGAAAATTTGTTTAAAGTTAAGATTTTATTTTCGAAATGGCCAAATTTCTTTGATAAGAATTAAAAAAAAAATGCCGATGTTTTGAACAAACTTTCATTTTGGAAAATAAAATGTTTGTTTTACTTGATTCATGCAAAATATATTTGAAATTTTTGCAAGGAATTTGTTGTTTTGTTAAAAATTAAACAAATTTATACAAAGCATTAATAAATATAGAATAAAAATCATTACATATTTGTATATATTACAATTGTATTAATTTACTCTCTTATTTTATCTAATAAATCATGCAGTTAAATTTAATAAGGCTGTCTTATAACAAAGAACACACACCGGCTCATAACTAAAAATGACAATATTTGCAAAAGTCTAAAAATGAGATATTGCTCCCGTATCTGTATTGGAGCTGCACAATCTTCATCTTCCAACCTTAACAGAAGTTAAAATCGTTATCATTTTTGCTATTTCCATACAAATGATCCGATAAGCTCCTTTCTTTTTTGCCAACAGTTCAACATTTGCAATCCTTGTTTGTAACTTCTACAAAACCAAATCAGCCTTATTTAGTCTATATTTAACATTTAATGAGGAAATCCCATCCTGAAAGTTCCCCCCCCCATCAAACTGCTACTTTTGAGAGGTAGCTCCCGAGTGAATGTTTTCAAGATGGCTACAATTTTAACTTCTTCAAGTCAATAGTTTGCTACGCTCATTCTCATAAGTTTCAGATTCTACTACTTTAGTTTACATTCCTATCACATGCCTCTACCTTCTGTGCCTCTCGAGCCTTGTATAGATTTAATTTCACAAAATATGTAGTTCTTTCGAAAAAATACTGGGTTTGCAGAAGGAGACTAATTGGGGTCAATAAAAATCTAATAATAATATTTAATAATATTATTTTTAAGTTAATTTTTTGTTGTTGTTATAGGTTATGTTACAAAGAAAAAAATCTGATATGGTAGTCAATTAAATAATTTAGAAAGCCCATTGTTCACATGAGTTTGTTTCAAATTGTGGAATTTATACATACATACATACATACCTCTAAAAAAAACGAAATCATAATAATGAACAAGCAGGTATATACAAAATAAATTGCCGAAATTGTTCCTCAATGTACATCGGAGAAACAAGTAGAAATCTAAAAAACGTATATATGAACACAAAAGAGACATCAAAAATAATAAGCTAACGAATGCATTAGTGATTCAAAGAAATAAATTCAACCACAATTTCGATTTAAATAATAAAAGGAGTAAGCAATTTGTTCAGAAGGAAAGTTTTCAAGAGCGCCGCCATCCAGTACAACCAAAATATTAATTTGTGCCCCGGTTTTTCCCAATCTCACCTTTGCTTATGGAAATGATACTGAAACAGACTAACATACAGAATAAAAAGTCCAAGGAAAACGGTTGAATTCCCATCATTTTAACATCCCGAGACATTGCACTACACATAAAGGAGTTCTAAAACTAAAATATTCTGTTTATCTTTTTGAATGATTTGTGAGCGTTTTTTATAGTTGCCAACATTGTTTGTTTATAGATACGTAATTTGGAACAAAACTCATTTCGTCGTTTTGCCTTGATAAAGTCCATCACAGAACGAAACGCAAAGGCGAGTTAAATACAGTTTTGCCCTTGGCTTTTTTTTATTTAACTGAGGGACTATTTAAGAAAAGAAAAAAAACAACCACAATCTTTCATTCTCCAACAGAAAATACTTGAACAGTACTACACTATCTACATACGTATGGCGTCTAAAAGACAAATATTTCACCAACAATAAGCTAAAAAATACTGAAAAAAGTACCTGCCTATAACAACATTACAAAAAAATGCCTACTTTGCCTACAGGAAAAAGCAGCAATTATATCTCATAACCCACAAAAGAACTTACTAAACATAAGATCAGAACTAATTTCCAAATGCAGACATGAAAATAAACACCTATGATCACAATTTATACCAAACGGAAAAAAAAGAAAAAAAAGAAAACGCTGATACTATAATCCTATCAACTATTCCTCTAGTTCAAACTACCACCATAATAATTGCATTTATTGTTATTACCATTACACCACCATGACTAATCACGACTACCACTTTACAATAACTATTTGCTACCACAACTGTTATTATCATCAAATATTCCTATCACCGTATTAGTCCGCAATCATCATTAACGTAAATTACACTTCTCTGCCGGAGTAAAATTAATACCACCATACATAAAAACTAAGAAGCATTACAAATTAGAATTTCTAAAATTTAAATCTGTGCAACCACAAAAAAAGCTAATAACCGATTTAAAATAAAAAAATAGCAATACAGCCTTAAATAAAATAATAGTAATTTTACCTATCATAGTTTTACACAGACCCCATCATACGCACATATGCACGTACGAGAAATCGAAAACTGTCCGCGCGTAGACATTGCTACACTATTCGAATACACTAACCGAATGCGTATGTATGTGCGCAACGACACACATATACATATATATGCCGAGCCCCGTACGATTCGCATATATGTTTGTGTGAGCCCCGGTGGGCGAACGCGCGTGTGTATGTCTTTGCGCACGTCAGTGGGTGTACAAATGTGTATATATGTCTGCGACTGTCATGACGAATAATTTTTTCGCCACTTCCACAAAAATACACCAATATACGCAGCCCTACATATAGCCATTTTTAAAAAAAAATTAATCAGTTTGTCTGACAATCGCAAGAGCGTGAAACCCCGGGTTACAAACTCACACTTATCTATCTATATATATATATATATATATATATATATATATATGCAGTTCTGTGCAAAAGTATTAGGACAAGAACTATTTTATCTTTTATAAGGCATATTGACAGAAAATAAACAATTTATGAAAGTAATTTTATTTGATTTACTCAACAAATGCTTTAACAAGAAAACTACTTTATATTTAGTATTTAGTTTAATAGCCTTTTGCTTTGATCACAGCCTTCATTCTGCCATGCATTGACATCACAAGCTTCTTCAATATATCTAATGGTATCTCCTGCCAAGAAGCTTGTATTTGTTTCCAGTTTGTCTTTCGAAGTAACATTAGATTTATCAACTATTTTATCCAAAATATTGCATAGATGTTCAATAGGGTTGAGATCAGGGCTTTGTGGGGGCCAATTCAATTTTCCAAACCTTCCTTCCTCTTCCATTTTAGTTAAATAAATCTTACAAGGGTTTGACTTTTTACCCTGTATTTGAATTTCAGTAGGTGTTTTAAAAAAATCACCCCTGTTCTAAAACTTTTGCACATTACCGGTTATGTGCAAAAGTGTTAAGACAGGAGTGACTTTAGACTTTATTTTGATGCCTCATAAAAGATAAAATATTTCTTGTCCTAATACTTTTGCACTGTACTGTATATATACTAGGTGCGAATGGTAAATTGTCGCCATTATTTTGATGCCTCATAAAAGATAAAATAGTTCTTGTCCTAATACTTTTGCACAGTACTGTATATATACTAGGTGCGATTGGTAAATTGTCGCCATTATTTTGATGCCTCATAAAAGATAAAATAGTTCTTGTCCTAATACTTTTGCACAGTACTGTATATATACTAGGTGCGATTGGTAAATTGTCGCAATTATTTTGATGCCCCATAAAAGATAAAATAGATCTTGTCCTAATACTCTTGCACAGTACCGTATATATACTAGTTGCGATTGGTAAATTGTCGCAATTATTTTGATGCCCCATAAAAGATAAAATAGATTTTGTCCTAATACTCTTGCACAGTACTGTATATATACTAGGTGCGATTGGTAAATTGTCGACATTATTTTGATGCCCCATAAAAGATAAAATAGTTCTTGTCCTAATACTTTTGCACAGTACTGTATATATACTAGGTGCCATTGGTAAATTGCCGCCATTATTTTGATGCCTCATGAAAGATAAAATAATTCTTGTCCTAATACTTTTGCACAGTATATACACACACACACTCTGTGTGTGTGTATATATATATATATATATATATATATATATATATATATATATGTATGCATGTTTGTGCGTGCGTGTGTGTGTGTGTGTGTGTGGATATGTCTGTGAGCGTGTGTTTGTGTATCTCCATTCTAATGAGCCTTAATCCCCCGTAACATTTTTCGATTCAAAGTACTGGGTGCGTCGAAAATCATCGACAAACATAATTCCGGCTTGTTTTTTGCGCACTTTTATGCATTTATCTAAGACTTTTCACTCAAAATCAACCAAAATTGAGTCACTAGTAGATCAATGTCTGATCCCTTGATATGCGAACAAAAATTTCAGTTGGCACACAGCTTCCGACAAAAATTAATGGAACAATTCTCTTTTTGCGATCGTTTATTTTTTCGAAACGTTTAGTTCCATTTAAAAAAAAAATCGGATCTTTTTTGTAACTTCTTACCTTATCATATGCCATAACAATTTCCCATTCTCTACAAGGTGCCCACGCCTCCGATGTTGCAGGCGCGTTGGGTAGGAATTCTCAGTTAAGCTTTTTCAAGAAGGTTGTCAACTTTTTTGCAACATGTGGACTTGCGTCGTCACGTTGCAAAACCATTTCGTCGTGTCTCTACTCGTATAGCAGCCGTTTGTTTTTCAATGCTCGGCTCAAATGCATTTATTTTATTTGATATCGATCTCCCGAGATGGTTTCAGTCGGTTTGAGTAGCTCATAATAAACGACACCCAGCTGATCCTACCAAATGCAGAGCGAAACATTTCGTCGCCGGTTTTGATGCGTGTCCTGGCTTACTGCACGATCTTCTACGCTTCGAGTTATTTTAGTATATCCACTTTTCATCACCGGTTACGATAAGAACTGAATACTGTTGCATTGAATTCTGTTGACATTTATGGTCGGATACAACTGCTATTCATCTTGAGGTTCTCCTCCACAAAATCCAATGAAGGATCTGCAATATAATCAGTTCTGAATTGTCATCTCGGCAGGGTTAGGGTCAAAGACTTTCTCACCGACAGGATGTGTCTTTTCCCTGTCTTTTCTACAAATATTTTCATGGTAACTGATTTGATAAAACTTTTTCCCTTTGGCCGCAAATTCATGAATTTAAACGTGCCACAAGATTAGCATCTTAAATGTAACCGCCACTTCTACTCAAACAGTTTATTTTCCCGCACTTCCTGTCTGTGTAACTCTTTACCATTTACTTACTTCCCAGACAGCTACATTCTTCAAAAATTTAGATGTAATGCCAACTGCCATCTTTTGTCTTCTTGAATCCCGTTCATCTTTTGTCCCTTGTTTAATACCCACTGTATCCAGTCTATTCTCTCACTGTTACCACCTACTCACTAGTAGTGGTCTTGCGTAGTTAAGAGACGAAATGATTATATATATATATATATATATATATATATATATATATATATATATATATATAACTTTAATCCAAAAGGAAAAGCAGGTAGGTAAATCCCAAAAACCCGATTCTAATTAATATCCATTCCATTACTATTAAAACTGATCAAGGTGGAGGGCTCAATGCAATTTATATTCAAAGTACAGAGCCAATTATAAAATAAAACAAATTTCGATGTTCAAATTTGTTGTATGGCCATTTCTACGAGAAATTTCTAAGAGAAATTTCACGTATCACCAGCAACCAATTTATTATAAAAGCCAAAGACAAAATAAAACAAAGGTATTTTACCGGTGGGTGTTCAAAAAGAATATTCATCACAGAAAATTAAAGGGGTGGGATTAATAAGAAAGCAGACAGAAACCTATGTCTATTTTTATTTTATTTCTCTTACAAATTTCTCGTAGAAATGGCCATACAACAGATTTGAACATCGGAATTTGTTTTATTTTGTATATATATATATATATAAATTTGTCATCTACATACAAGCCTGTTTCGCTGTTTCACAGCTCATCAGTGTACCTAGACATCCGCTCGTTTCTGGTCGGGATTGAAACGACGGATTTGGTGTCAGTGGGAGTCGCTATCCCCTAAGCCATAGGCCATGGAATCAGTGAAGATAACTTTTAGCCTGTTATATATAAACTGTGTATAAACACGTCAGTCACCAGAATAACTCAATTTATTGCTAAAGAGTAACGCGTAAATCGCAGAAGGGGTAATTATTTTTTAAATTTTCATCTCTAGAAAGCTCAATCGTAATGAGAGCAAAAATCTTTATCATCCACATACAAGTTTGTTTCGCTGTATCACAGCTCATCAGATGTGTGTGTAGTGTGTGGGTCTGTATTTGTGAATGTATTGATATGTCGATATATTCTACTCGCTCTGAAAATTATTATATCTATCTATCTATCTATCTATCTATCTATCTATCTATCTATGTGTGTGTCTTTCATTTTGTTCAGAAAAAAATTCATTCTGTTAGATCTATCTATTTATCTATCTATTTATCTATCTATCCCAATCTTTTCATCTATCTATCTATCTATCTATCTATCTATCTATCTATCTATGTATATATATATATATATATATATATATATATATATTTCTGTTTAGAATTATTTCATTCTGTTAAGATCTATCTATCTATCTATCTATCTATCTATCTATCTATCTGTTATATTTGCTGTGGCGAATGTGATAATAAATATCCATGCGGATACCCTCATCTATTCAAGTTCATACACAAATACACACAAATCTATATTCTTTCAATTTAAGTCCATTTAAACTATCCTTTTTCTCTCAACTGTGTGTGGACAACATTTTTTTAAAATTTGTTTATGCGTTAGGAAATATTTATTTTACACTCATATATCAAAACAGAGCCTTTTTTGACTCACAAATTAACAACACAAAGATATGGAATATTCAAAGTGGCATAAAATTTCACTGCAACAAACAAAGCATGCATCGTGTTATTTTACATATTTTTTCTTCTGTTATGGTTCCTTATCGTAGGTTTTTGTTTTTTCCTGTTTATTTTTTATTCCATTCAATTTAATATTCAGTCTATTTCAATTTTTTCCCCTTTTTTCATCTATTTGTTATTTTTTACCAAAAGTTTTCATTTTCAAAACATCTTTGAAAATGTTTGCGTTTTTAAAAATTGCGAAGAAAATAAATATCGTTTTTTTTTTTTTTACACTGTGTGTCAAAATTGCCTTTGATTGGACATAATTTTTATTTCTGTACAAAATTGCAAAGATAGAGATTCGGTAGTCATTCCAAGCGAGAAAAATGTTTCTCTAAACGACAGTTTAGTAGATGCGTAAATATACGCACCTTTCAACTCATATTTACTTTACAGACGTACATGCGTAGATACGTATATATATATATATATATATATATAGAGAGAGAGAGAGAGAGAGAAGGAGAGAGAGAGAGAGAACGAAGTATTCCTTTGTATCTGTCTATGCACGGGTTGTTTTTTTGGCAAAATCAGGCCAAACAATTTACATATTGCCAGCATATTACCCGTAAAAAATAAAATATGAATCAGCACTTCTACTCGTGTCAGTGGACTTTTTCTCGGTTCATGGAATCGATAGCGTCTTAATTTCTCGGATGGGCGTAATGTCTGCGTTCAGTTTACGACATGTGAATAATTGGCAGAAGGAGCGACCATCTATTACCTGTAACAGAATAAAATATATATTCCTCAGCAATAAAGGCAAATTAAATTGTTAGATACGTATTAGGAATATCAAAACCAAGATAAAATTAATTATTGCTGTACAGTACTAACAGAAGACGGAAACTATGGCAGAGAAATTCCAAGCTGCACGTGATATGTGGAATTTATATTCCAGAAATTAAAACAAGTATTAAGACATATGTAGGTTGTGGTTGCAGTGGATATCGGCTCGGAACGAAAAATCGGAGAGCAGAGTTCGAATTCCAGTTGAATTTCTTGCATTCACTTACGCGCAAAAAGGAAAGGTATTAATCCGTCTCTTCTCTCCAGTTATGGGTTAAATAACAAGACAGATTGGCGTGTATTACGTATGGCACTGACTGATTAAGACATAAGAACATGTCAAAGAAAACAACTGAAATATTGCTGAATTTCTGTCATATCTAATCTCCTTCATGGCAGTGTTTGTGGTACAGTGGATATCGGCTTGGAACGAGAAACCGGGGAGCCGAGTTCGAATTCCAGTTGAATCCATTGTATTCACTTACGCGCAAATACCCTTGGGAAAGATATTAATCCGTCTCTTCCTTCCAGTTATGGGTTAAATAACAGGACAGATTGGGTTCTATAGCCTTGGTCGGCAACCAGTCTACCGCAGAAAGCAATGGCAAACTACTGCGGGATAATCTTCTGCCCAGTCAGTCATGTCTCTTTCGAGACATGATCGCCCAAGCGTGTATCACGTATGGCACTTAACTGACTGAAACCGGATGTGCTTTGTGGTGCAGTGAATATTAGCTTAGAGCAAGAACTCGGGGAGCCGAGTTCGAATATCTGTTGATTTCCTTGCATTCATTTACGCACAAATACCCTTGAGAAAGATATTCATCAGTTTCTTCCCTCCAGTTACGGGTTAAATAACAGGACAAAATGGCAACCTACTGCGGGATAATCTTCTGCCTAGTCAGTCATGTCTCCTTCTAGACATGATCGCCCAAAGCGTGTATCACATATGGCACTTAACTGACTGACTGAATACAATAGCTGGAAACATAATTAAAACTTTTATTGGGCATAAAGTGGGGTATCGGTTTTCTATTGTTATGAAGTAATAAACTGATCCCCCACTAATTTTACTTACTATAATAATGTAATATAATTTATCTTTTCTTCCTCCAGTTATGAGTTAAATGGCAGAACAGATTGTGTTCTATAGCCTTGGTTGGCAACCAGTCTACTGCAGAAAGCAATGGTAACCTACTGCGCGATAATCCAGTCGGTCATGTCTCTTTAGAGACATGATCGCCCAATGTGCATTACGTATGGCACTTAAACTGACTGACTGAATATAATGAATGTAGTGAACTGACCTCCCAATCATTTTACTTAATATAATAATGTAATATATCTCTTTTTCCTCCAGCTATGAATTAAATGGTAGTACACATTGGGTTCTATAGCCTTGGCTGGCAACCAGTCAGTCATGTCTCCTTCGGGATATGATTGCCCAAAGCGAGTATCGCGTATAGCACTTGACTTGCTTGACTGACTGATACTGGGAAAAATCTCTTCACAAATGAAAAGACTCGACGCAAATGAGATGTGACTGTTAAGAAGACATTGGACAAGACATGTACGCAAAATGAAAATCTTAGCGAAAGTAGAAACAATATAAAAACCTTATAATTATGGCCGTATCTGACTACCGGACACACCGGACACGGGTCCGGGCCGATCCGTGCAATCATAGTGAAAATCCGGGCAAGGAAAAATGTCTTCTTCAGAAATCAAACGAAGCAATTCACGAGAAAGAAAGAAAGAAAGAAAGAAAGAAAGAAAGAAAGAAAAACGAAGAAAACTTCCGAATGAACGCAGTAAAAATCTGTTTATTTATTAATTTTGGGAGAAAAGACTGGTTATACTCAGAAAGTCCGAACCCAATTTTCTGCTTTCGTTCACGTTCTGTGCCTAATTTCCATTGGAATAGCCGAAAAAATTCGCAAAAATCAGAGTTTCTGGAAACGGATGACACTGAAGACGTCATCACATTGTCAGCTAATAAATCCGGGCAATTGTTTCTGTGCCCGGTGGTTTTTTAGCATCAGCTTCGGCCCTGCTTATAACTACCACCCGAAACATTTTACGCTGCTTGCTTACTCAAAATCGAAAAATTATGTTAACAGTTTCTGTGTTAAAATACTCATCTTTATGAGACTATTACAATTAATTCCTATTCCGATTTAAAATAATTCATAATCAGTTCTTTATATATATATATAAGTATAAATGATTAGATTTTTGGGGGCAAAGCCAATATATATATATATATATATATACAGTGGCAGTATAATGTCTTGCTTGGGGCGATATGATTATATATATATATATATATATAATCATATCGCCCCAAGCAAGACATTATACTGCCACTGTTGGGCAGGGGATTACATAGGAGGAAAGTTATGAGAAAGAATGACAGGTTATAGGGGGTGTCAGGAAGTGGGTAAGAGAAGGATGAAAATATTGATGAGAGTGATGTGGACGAAGAAAGGAGCATGAGAGAGAGAGAGTTAGATAGGAAATGACTACTGACTTTAGATTTAAATTCTTGAAGATTGTAGCTGTTGAGGAAGCAAATAAACGGAAGAGAATTCCACAGGCGGGAAGTGCGAGAAAAGAAGCTCATAGAGTAGAAGTTGCGTTTACATTTTTTGGTTTCACAGTAAAAGAGTGGGACCTAGTTGCTAATCTTGTGGCTCGAGTAAATTCATATAGAGGGGACACCAGGGAGCTTAGTTCATCGCAGCAGAAGCCTAGAAAGTATTTGTAGAATAGACACAAGGAAGCCATATTGCACCGATGAGAAAATGACAGTATCTGAGCTGAATGGGTATTTATGGTTTCATGACTTAGAACTCTAATCGAATAACACTTGACAATCCCACCCATACGCACAATAGTACACTTCATCCATGGAGGATAGATTTTGGGGCTGTGCAGATTTATCTCCGACGAACTTAGCTCACTAGTGCCCCCTACACAATAATTTGCACGAGCAACCAGACTGGCAACAAGGTCCCACCCTTTTACAGTTAAATCTACCAAATGCAGACGCCACATCTACTCCATCAGCTTCCTCTTCGCACTTTCCGCCTGTAGAAAAACCTTTCGTATAATGCTTACCTGACAGTTACAATCTCCAAGAATTTAAATGCAATGTCAATTTCCATCTCTTATCCACTTGACTCCAGTTCTTTCTACATCACCCCGTGTATCTTGTTCTTTTCTTTTCTCTCTACCTTCGCAACTGTCTTCACTCCTGTGTTCACATCCTTCTCTTTCCCTTTCTCTTTCACCCCCTGTAGCTGGTTCGCCTTTCTCTTCACTCTTTCTACATCACCCCGTGTATCTTGTTCTTTTCTTTTCCCTCTACCTTCGCAACTGTCTTCACTCCTGTGTTCACATCCTTCTCTTGCCCTTTCTCTTTCACCCCCTGTAGCTGGTTCGCCTTTCTCTTCACTCTTTCTACATCACCCCGTGTATCTTGTTCTTTTCTTTTCTCTCTACCTTCGCAACTGTCTTCACTCCTGTGTTCACATCCTTCTCTTGCCCTTTCTCTTTCACCCCCTGTACTTAGTTCGTCTTCCTCTTCACTCTTTCTACATGACCCCGTGTATCTTGTTCTTTTCTTTTCTTTCTACCTTCGCAACTGTCTTCACACCTGTGTTTCCATCCTTTTCTTGTCCTTTCTCTGACACCCCTAGTAACTGGGTCGTCTTTCTCTTCGCTCTTCTCCTGCTTTTACTCTTATGTCGGCCCCTGCGCATCAGTGGCGGTACCACCTCGCGTGGGGTGAAACGATTAAAAAAAATTATCATTACCTTTTGAGTTGAACATTTTCTTATGTTATCCTGAATTTCCACTTATGGTTAGTAGGATACATTTGTTCTTTACAAGTGGCTCTTCAAAGAAATTACTTTTGACTAATATTTCTCTTTTATACTTGAACTATTGTCGCTTAATTTTTACCTATCTATTGTCATTATTCATCTTTACTGTGTAAAAATAATTTAATTGGCAAAGAATATGATTATTATTCAATTGTGTCTTATTTACTGAATAAAAGACTGAAGCCCCGATATGTACAATGATGAAAATTACCTAGTGGAACGGGAGAGAGCTAGGGATTAAATATTTATTCTCCCATTTATATATCCTTTGTTATAAGCATAATTATATCCATGATTCAATGACACCGTAATTCACGGACGGAACGGAATGACTGAAAAGGAAAAGAATGACATTCTTAATTGTCAGAGTGACTTTTATACCACTAAAACATACACAAAACTATATATTTAGTGTATCGAGGCAGCAGATAATTTTCTAAACATATACTGTTAAATAAATTCTAAACATTGTATTTTTGAAATTAAAATTTCAGTTGAAAATAAAGACAAAATTCTCCAATAATTGGATAATTTTTTATTAAGTTGGTTCTAAGCTTAGCTGAGTTTTATATCAACACAAGATAAAATCGTCGCTGATGGTGGATGTTTTTGTGTTAACGTCCTTGTAACCTCTCTGAAGATGGTTCCTGTGAACCGAAAGCTTAAAACCAACTTAAAAAAAATTATCCAATTGTTGAAGAATCTTTTTCATTATTTTCAACTGAAATTAAAGCCAAAATACGATATTTAGAACGGCTCATGATTAAATATAATAGACATTCATTGTCTCTTATATTTAACAGTATATGTTTAGAAAACTATATATACATATATACAACTGTGTTCCACGCGGAGAATGATATATCTATATAGCAAAATAGAATTTAAAGAGAAACAAAAAATAAAGGTCTTATATATAATTTGGAGATACTTCAGATTCTGGAGAAGCCATGTTTAGGACTCCAGATTCAAATGGGCCAGATTCATCTATGTTCTAGGTCATGACATCTTCCGTGAAAAGGAAACAGCTAGTCTTGGGTTTTCCCAAATTGAAGACCGAGGGCTCAAGTTCCATTCTGTATCTGGGAAAGAAATATTCGCGAAGGGTAACGATATCACAGACTTGTAAATTGCTGGAGAGATAGATTCAGCCTCTGATCGGAAGATGGTGGTTGGTGTTCTAAAGAAAGAAATCTTACTGTTAAGCTGCTCCAAACGAACTGAAATCGACTGCCGCTTTTATCATGGTGTGCGGTGGCATCATTAAGCGGACGTCACGTGACTTATCTACACCAAGATGAGACAAGCGCCTTCTGTATCCCTAGAAAGCTTGTTTAGCATTTAAAGATATGTCGTTATAAATCTGACAAATCTCAAAATTTTAATAGTTTTTAGCCCGGAAAATTCTCCGTCCAAAATTTCTTATACAATCCAAAGTCATCACGTTGAAACATCAGTTCCCGTAGAAAGTTAAGCAACGTCCCGCCTGTTCAGTATCTAAATAAGCGACAACTTGGGCATACCAAGTGCTGTAAACTTGGATATGTGACTGGTGTAAAGGGCTTACGGCCATATCACGTTCAAAAACCGGTTCCCGTACAAAGTTAAGCAACGTCCAGCCTTGGTCCTGGGCATGATGATAAACTGCATCCGGCAGCAAGGCCTCTGATTGGGAGATTGTGAGGAGCGTGGAACCACCTATTAATTGCTGTTGTTCCCAGGTCTGCTCTGACCCAGGGTGGTAGCACCTGTTAGGGTCCCAGCTATGGGTAAATAGTTAACCCCCAAACCGGGGTCAAAATGCTATGAAGGTATTTACCAACAAAACGTTTTTGAATGAAAAATATTACCAAAAAAACTTTTTTGAACGAAAAATGCTACCAACAACTGTTATTTAAAATAGAAATACGTTTCTGGCCTTAAATAACCCTTTAGATGTTAATAGGCCCTTAAACAGGAACAAACAAACAAGCGTCCAGCCTGGTCAGTACCTAAATAAGCGACACCTTGAGCATACCAAGTGCTTTAAGCTTGGATATGTGACTGGTGCAAAAGTCTTACGGCCATATCACGTTCAAAAACCTGTTCCGTTCAATCAAAGTTAAGCAACGTCGAGCCTGGTCCATACCTAGATGGATGACCTCTTGAGAATACTGGGTGCTTTAAGATTTGATGTGCGGGTGGATAATGACTCAGAATTGTTTCTCGGAAAGCCGAGTATCAATCCCAGTCGTGTTCCTTATATTCACTTACGTGCAAATAGTCTTGGAAAATATATGAATCCACCTTCTGTCCCGATCTATGGGTTAATTTCTATGACTTGTATCACTAAACTATTGATAAAAATAAACTAAAATTGTGTGCAGAAAATGTTTAGATTTCAGTATTCAATAACCCATAGGTATTGATGTCCCACTCAACAAAAACAACCAGACAAAACGACCAAAAGCTTCTACTCAACTGTAAAACTGCGATCAATAATTTCTTGAAACCAGCTCTTGATCTATTTCAGATAATGACGTAAATCTTCACTCGTTATTATCGTTAACTAGCAACCGTTATATAAATAACTAGCAGTATAGATCGGCGTTACTCGGGTGTAATGAAAGCTTTAAAACTAATCCATGGTCCTGGAGCTCAGACTCAGCCTAAAGAATATTTATGTGAAGTTTGGTGAGACTCGGATAAAAATTGTGGATTCGTATAAAGGATATACAGACAGATAAACAGACACACACACAAGCATCTTGCTTTTTATATATATATATACATATATTATCGATTTTCTGCACTATTGTAAGAACTGCAACCTTGAAACTTCTGAATATCGTTTCTTATGTCTTTGTCTATGAGTGTATCAAATTTGATTAAAATCGGACTACTCCTTCTATAACCCAATTTTTTCGATTATCAATTTTTGATATTTATCGGGGGTACCTCGATGCAAAACCTAGCTAAGAACACTTGCAGACGCTTATAGCACAACTGTGTAAATTTTCAAGAAAATCGGTTCAGCTGTTTCGGAGTCTATAGGTAACGGATACACACACACACACATAAAGTTTCATTTATAAATAAGTTTAGATCAACCAATTACACATTAGCACTGGTGTCCCTTGGGCAAAATAGCCAGGTTGGTTTGAATTCAGGGATTCCTTCACATAGACTGGTCGCAAACTAAGGCCATAAGACCGTGTCTGTCTTTCTATTTTCTCAAAGCTGGGGGACAAAGAAAAGACATTTACGATGCTTATTTGATCACCGTATGCAGCCCATATTATTGTGTCTTCGCTGTTGAGATGGTGTCAAGGGTAAACAGGATTATAGACTCGCTGATGGTTTTATTTTTAATCCTTCCTGTTTGATTAACGACTTTGGATTATGTTGTGGATCTTTGTCCTCAGTTTGTTGTGACAAATCTTTGCCGCAACGTTGTAGTGACCGGTTTGGTCGGGAGTAAGACACGCAACTCAGAAGGTAGGTTCAAAACAGTGTATTAGTATAACAAGAACAAATATACAAAGTGTTACTAATAAGTAACCAGAAATAAGTCCGAACGGTACAGTTACGCTGCTTATTGCCTGAATCGTAGCTGGCTTAACTACCTCCCGGAAGTCATACAGGTAAACTTATATGACAAGAGGAAGAGTCCATTCCTTGTAGGTGGGAACCATAACATTAATTATAGTTTCGGTAAAGTGTAATTTAGATTAAGATTAAAAAAAGATCTTCATCTTTTATATGCCGTTATCTTTCAGAATGTGGGTGATTATAACTCTCCCCAACTTCCTATTCTTTGTAGCTCTGAAAAATGTCTTACCGCTTACTACACATGCCAGTTTATATTCAGCCATCCATTTGCAAAAGCTCGCTAGGTAAATGACTCACTCTTGCTTTCAATATGCATTGCGGGTGTCAAATTCACTAAGCAAACTTTTTTCTTTGTAAATCGCCAAAATTTCAACAATTCTAAATATAGTTCACTTTTCTGCTTCCATTTTCTATAATTTTCTCTGTCAGTTGTATTCACAATTACCTTCTGTAGAATTGCATTTCTAATGCCTACCGTTTCTTTACATCTCCGAGGAAACTGTCCCGAATTCTCTGCTATTTAGAAGGACTCATATAACACAGCAGTTCAGCACTCTTTTCTTTGTTTCAAATGAAAAGTTCTTTTTTTCTTAATACTTTGTTTAGCTTTTCGAAGACACCTTATGCTGTACCAGTGTGTCCTTTGATTTCGGTATCATATTTTCAATCATCTGTTGGAATAGTTCATAATTCTGTGACTTGCTTGATTTTCACATCTACAGACCTTTGCTCGCATCTTAGTCTGTTTCTCATGTTGACAACTACATTCTGCCATCTTTTAATGGATGGTGTGTCCTTTCTTCCCGCCTTCCTTTTCTACAATTGTTTAGGAGTTCCTGATCTTTTTTCGTTACTGCCATCAACATAGTGTCACCAGCGTATCTTATGTTAAAATATGCCCACCAGTAATAAATACCAGTATACCTTTTTATACTTTTACGATTGCCTCGCTTTAAAGGTTATATATATTCGGCGAGATGATGCACATTGTCTTATAAGACATTCTGTTTTTACATACCGTAAATTGCGATATACAAGTCAATCTCAAGATTTTTAGCTAAAAAATTTGAGTTAGGTCTATAGGTACCGTATAGCCCGACCCTGACGCATAGGGTAGGTTACTAGTGGCCCCAAAATTAAGCCTACCGGTAAATTAAGTACACTATATACTTAACAATCTGTCATTCAGTCAGCCAGTAAGTTAAGAGCCATACGTGTTACACGCTTTGTGCGATCATGTCTCGAAAGAGACATGACTGACTGGGCAGAAGATGGTTGCCAGCCAAGGCTATAGAACCCAATCTTTCCTGTTATTTAACCCATAAATGGAGGGAAGAGATGGATTAATACCTTTCCCAAGGATATTTGTGCGTAAGTGAATGCAAGGAATTTAACCGGAATTCGAACTCGGTACCCCGATTTGTCGTTCAGAGTTGATATCCACTGCATTACAATGCACATCCATCATTATGTGTCATTAAAACCATGAAATTGCGCTGACGACGCACATATCATACCTAGTGGACTAATTGACTGCCTCTGTTTATTTTTAGTGTATGACCTGTTGGACGCGATTTGTGCTGAAATGTTAATAGAATACTGAAATTGTTACTATTTTATATTAATTTATGTGTTAATATGCCAAATATCTTCATCAAACACAGATTTTAGTGGGATATACGCTATCGGCCATAATTATTAGACCACCCCAGTTTTGAAAAAAAATAAATTCTTTCATGCTATTTTTAGTATGTATTGCCAAGTGGATAATTCTAAATGAAAATAGAATGGTTCTTTTGTTATTATTACTTTGCAAAATTTTACAAGGCAAATGGCGACAATTTACCTATCGCACAATGTAGATTTGATATATATATATATATATACACGATCGGCCATAATGATTAGGCCACCCCAGTGTCTTAAAAAATGATGTATTTCATGCTATTTTTAGTATTTATTGCCAAGTGGATAATTCTAAATGAAAATAGAATGGTTCTTTTGTTATTATTACTTTGCAAAATTTTACACGGCAAATAGCGACAATTTACCTATCGCACCCTGTAGATTTGCTATATATATATATATATATACACGATCGGCCATAATGATTAGGCCACCCCAGTGTCTTAAAAAATGATGTATTTCATGCTATTTTTAGTATTTATTGCCAAGTGGATAATTCTAAATGAAAATAGAATGGTTCTTTTGTTATTACTTTGCAAAATTTTACAAGGCAAATAGCGACAATTTACCTATCGCACCCTGTAGATTTGCTATATATATATATATATATATATATACACGATCGGCCATAATGATTAGGCCACCCCAGTGTCTCAAAAAATGATGTATTTCATACTATTATTTAGTATGTATTGCCAAGTGGATAATTCTAAATGAAAATAGAATGGTTCTTTTGTTAATACTGCACAATAACATGTGCCTCAAATTTCTTTAATCAAAAGAGCTGAATCGTACAATACTACTTATAATTGATATTCATTTCTATTGCATAACTGTTAGAAACCATTTACATTTAAATCTTTCATTAATGATACACAATTCGGAGATCATTTAGGAATACCAAAAACAAATATATGTATTCTTGTGTCCAGTTTTTGTGCTCTCTTCCCAATGCTCGTCTCTTCTTCTTATTGGTTGGCCGAAACAAAGGCTTCCGGGCTACCTTGTAAAATTTGGAAAGTAATAATAACAAAAGAACCATTCTATTTTCATTTAGAATTATCCACTTGGCAATAAATACCAAAAATAGTATGAAATACATCATTTCTTTTTAAAAACTGGGGTTGCCTAGTAATTATCGCCGGTAGTGTATATGTAGATATATATAGCAAATTTACAGGGTGCGATGGCTAAATTGTCGCTATTTGCCTTGTAAAATTTTGCAAAGTAATAATAAAAAAGAACCATTTTATTTTCATTTAGAATTATCCACTTGGCAATAAATACCAAAAATGGTATGAAATACATCAATTTGTTTTAACTGTTGTAGCCTAATAATTATGACCGGTAGTGTATATGAACAGGGCTGCCCAATCTTCACTTTCCAGTATCGATAGAGTTATGAAGCGTCTCTGCCTCCTTGTGGTTGATGAATTATTTTCTACCCTATAACTTCTTTCCAACAGACTAAACGTCGCAAGCCTCTTGCTGCTCTATTGCTATTCCCAATGAAAGTTTTTCTTCTTCTTCTTCTATGTGCCCTGTCCCTTCAGGACGTAGGCGATCATGGTTCTCCATGTCTCCCTATCCCTTGTGGCTCTTAGTATGTTTGCTCCTGTTGCTCCTGGCAACCCCCGTTCCGTCATCCACCTGATCAGGCCCTGCAAATATGTTATCCGCTGCCTTCCTCTGTCTCTCCTTCCTTCTATCTGTCCAGTCAGTATCAGGTTCTCCAGGCTCTCTTTCCTCATTGCATGTTCCCAGGATTCTCTCTATCCATGCCTAGGATGTTGATATTCAGTCTGTTCATCTCCTGCTTGACGAACTATATTACTTAGTTAAACCACTTCTAATCGTCATTTTGAATTATTCACTTGGCAATAAATACTAAAAATAGTATGAAATACATAATATTTTTTTAAATGGGGTTACCTAATATTTATGGCCGGTAGTGTATTCATGGTAAGCCGCTGGAAATACGCTAAATTACGTAGAATTGTTGATAAGAGTGCTTGTTTACAATCAATGGTAAAGATTTGCAATTTATACCCGCCATATAAGTCGGTGCCTCAGTTTTGGAAATATTTGTTTAGGCTTGTTACTCGACTTATACGGCACTCAATTAATGTGCTGCTACTTTAGCCGGTGGTCTACCAGGCCATCAGCATTATGTCTATCTGCACTTTTACGCTTCAAATTTTGGTCAACTACAACTACAAAGACGTTATACTGCAGGATTATATCTTCTTCTTCTATGTGTCTTATCCCTTCAGGACGTAGGCGATCATGACCCTCAACGTCTCCCTATCCCTGCTGGCTCTTAGTAAACTTTCTCCTGTAAAAATACGCAACCCCCGCTTTGTCATCCAGCTGCTCAGGCCCTTCAAATATGTTATTCGCTGCTTTCCTCTATCTCTTTTCTGGCCTGTTAGTATCAGGTTCTCCAACCCTCCTTCCTCATTGCATGTCCCAGGAATTTGAGCTGTCTCTTCTTGAAGCAAGTAGATGTCTAGCCACATTGATGGGCTGTAATACAGCGAAACAAGTTTGTATGTTGATGAAAAATATGTATATTTTATATATATTTAAAACTTATATCATAAGTATATTATAACATCACTAAAATGGAGCATTTTGTGTCTTGTCGTATTTTGTGTCTTGTCTTGCTGATTGCGAGAGTGCAAAGAATAACTTCTTCTTCTATGTGTCCTATCCTTTTAAGACGTAGGCGATCATGGCTTTCCACGTCTTCCTATCCCTGGTGGCTCTGAGCACGCCTTCTCCTATTACACTATGCAACCCTCATTCCATCATCCAATTGATTATTTCCTTCAAATATGTTATCCGATGGTTTCCTCTGTCTATTTTCCCCTCTATCTGGCCTGTCAGTATCAGGTTCTCCAAGCCCCTCCTTGATGTCCCAAGAACTTCAGTTGTCTCTTCCTGATGCTCAGTATTAATTTCCTTTTCGTTTCCATCCTTTCCAAAACCTCATCATTGCTCACACGTTCGGTCCATGATTTCAGCAGCATCCTTCTGTAGAACTACATTTTATTTGCTTCAAGTTTTCCCTTCATCTTTAATGACATTGTCCAGCATTCACTGCCATATTGAAGAACTGATATCACATAACAATCCAGTACTCTCCTCTTTGTTTCTAGCGAAAGTGCCCTCTCTCTTAATACTTTACTCAGCTTCTGGAACGCATCTTTCGCCATGACAATTCGCTTTCGGATCTCTGTGTCGCACTTTCCATTTCCGGTTAGAACACTTCCTAGGTATTTAAATTTTTGTATCTGTTTGATTTTAGTATCCTTCACCTGTATTTGGCATTTGGAGCTGCCCTTTTTGCTGATGACCATGCATTCGGTTTTCTTGCAGTTGATTTGTAGTCCTTTTTTCCCTCTCAAGAAACTAAATAATGACTTATTATTAATTCGATACAAATCATAATCATCAAAATCGTAATAAACAAAAGAGCTGGATCGTACAATATTACTTATAATTGATATTCATTGCTACTGCATAACTGTTACAAACCATTTACATTTAAATCCTTTAATTAATAATACAAACTTCGAAGATCATTTAGGAATACCAAAAACAAATATACTTAATTTTTTCTCAATACATTCCAGATGTGGTGCAGTAAGAATATCGGCACGGAGAGCCGAGTTGAAATTCCAGTTGAATTCGTTGCATTCACTGACGTGCAAATACCATCTTTCTTATGGAAAGATACGAATCCATTAATATTTCCTCCAGCTATGGGCTTAATAGCAGAACTGATGGAATTCTTTGGTCTATATTCTATAGTTGGAAACCAGTCTACTGCTGAAAGAAATGGCAACCTACTGCGAGAAAATCTTCTGCCTCGTCAGTGATGTATCGAAAGAGACATGATCACCTAAGTGTTTATCATATATGGCACTTAACTGACTGATCTGGATAAAAGGATTGAATAGCAGTACAGATTTGGTTCTATAGCCTTGGTTGGCAACCAGCCTACTGCAGAAAGAAATGCTAATCTACTGCGAGAAAATCTTCTGTCTAGTCAGTCATATATCGAAAGAGACATGATCGCCTAAGTGTTTATTATGTATGACTGTTATCTGACTGATCTGGATAAAAGGATTGGGTAGCAGGACAGATTAGATTCTATAGCCTTGGTTGGCAACCAGCCTACTGCAGAATCTACTGCGTGAAAATCTTCTGCCTAGTCAGTCATGTATCGAATGAGACATGATCGCCCAAGCTTTATTGACTGACTTTCCAGTAAATGGGAAGGAGGGTTTTCTGGAAAATCTCACGTCTAACGCCTCTCGTTTTCTTTAAAATCCTTGTTTTGTCATTTTATATTGACTGGTTAGGTAAACTTAAGTCAAAAGTGTTAAAAATGAATGTTAAAAACCGGATAAAAACTCATACTATGAAATATAAACGGACGCCAAAGGTCATTGTACAGCGCAGACAACGGAAGCTGTCGACCGCAAATTAAGTAGTACCATTCATTTTCTTTCAATATGAAACTTGAATTGACAATGCTTCATCGGAGAATTTCGAAGAATATTAATAGCTTTTTTAGTTTAGGAAGAGACAATTGAAGTTCCTGGGACATGCAATGAGGAAGGAGAGCCTGGAGAACCTGATACTGACTGGACAGATAGAAGGAAGGAGAGACAGAGGAAGGCAGCGGATAACATATTTGCAGGGTCTGACCAGGTGGATGACAGAACGGGGGTTGCCAGGAGCAACAGGAACAAACATACTAAGAGCCACAAGGGATAGGGAGACGTGGAGATCCATGATCGTCTACGTCCTGAAGGGACAGGGCACATAGAAGAAGAAGAATGTCGCCTTAGTTTGCCTATGATGTAATATTAATAACGACCTTTGATATGAAGTTTATTTTTCTATTTAATGTCGCTATGATAGTTTTCTCTTTCAGGGAGAGGGTCTTATCACCTCATGGCTTCTGAAATATTACCAAAAAAATATGCTGCCACTTAGCATCACCAGAAAGATATTTTGTGTATTATATAATGTATATCGTCTAATTATGTAGTAATATTTGATTCGCAAATATTTTCATAATATTTTCATATACCAAAAGACCTAAAATAAACAAGACGAAAACGTTAGTTCATAGAGTTACACACTTAAATTCGAAGAAAAATCTCCCCAAAAAACAAATGGTGAAAATATATAAATACAGCAATTTCACTTATTGTTTGGAATAAAAAAGAAAATCCATTCCACGTACGAATCAATTTCACACGCCCGCAAGTGACAAAACGGTGATTTTCAATGAATTTAAACATATATATATATATATATATATATATATATATATATATATATATATATATATATAATGAATGTGACGTGTTAAGACAAAAGATAGGTTTTAAATATAAAACAAAAGAGAGGTTCTGAAAGAAATGACAAAGAAACAATAAAATATCAGGGGGAAAAAATTACATGAGACAAACAAAGTGAACGGTGGACGTGCATTTGATATTTGAAGATATTTATTAATTCAAAATGCGTCGCTTTTTATCTGGACTGAAATAAAGGACAGCGAATCACAAAGAAAAAGGTGAAAGACATAAAACCGATAAAGCGTTCTTTCCCCGCTCACTCTCTGCCCCCTTATATATATATATATATATATATATATATATATATATATAATTCCAATATATTATGTTATATATATATATATATATACATACATGATTTATTGAATGTATATATTTGAAAAAATAATATGGATTCTTATTTACATTTGGTGGCATTGACAATAAACGTAAATATTTTGCCTATAAATTAATATATATATATATATATATATATGTATATATATATATAGTTATGGGAATTAAAATACATATATATATATATATGTATATATATAGTTCTATGAATTAATATATATATATATATATATATATATATATATTATATTATGTAGAAATATAATGGATTATAAACAAAAAATTAAAAATTAAAAACAATCGAAAGATTTTAAACCAACATAATAAATATTGCATATTCATCATTGCACATATATCAATACACACACATATATATATATATATATATATATATATATATATATACGTATCTTAAATGGGAACATAACATGCTCGTATATGTTTAAATATTTAACTTTCATTTTTTTAGATGTCCACATAAACATTGATCTATATGTATATAAGTGTATATACATATCTAAAAGAATTTAGATGTAAATTATATATGCACACGCGAATATGAAAATACATGAAGAAAATAAAAGAAAAGGTTTATAAAAATAATTAAGCCTAAAGAAACAACGTATAACAAAGGCGACAATAAAAAGAACTTATCAAAAAGATTGCTTTTAAAAAATATCAAACGTGTTTGTTTTGAACTATGAAAAATACGATCGCCTCTCACTTATTTTTAATGAAAAGCAAAATATCCGGTAGGAGGAAGATGTATTATTAGTCTAATAGTTGGACCCGCTGGCCAGAAGACAATGTCGGCGGACCCGTAATCACAAACAAGAGAGAGAGATAGAGAGACAGGGTGAGAGGGAGAGAGAGAGAGAGACAGCGAGTGGCGCTAAACTGAATATAGACGTAGAAAATGGCGGTAATTTCCATTTGAAATATTCAAGTTTATTCATAAGTGTCACGCTGGGAAGGACTGTCGTGAATGGATTCGAGAACATAAACCTATGGTGGGGCTGATAGCTTTAAAGTGTAAGTTGTGACAAGTGCAATTCGGCAATTTGTTTTTTTAATATTTCAATATATATCCTTTACTTTTTGAGTGTCTTTGATCGGGGATAAAATTAGAAGTGAATTTGAACTTGTATTTTGAAAGGAATATATTTACAAGAGTGTTTATATATATATATATATATATATATGTATGTATTGTGTGTATACATGCATATAACTATTTGAATAGATAAATGCAAATATTTACATCGTCAAAAAGAAAATGCTGACAGAGATAATCGAGCAATATCACAAATTCGCTTGTGCATAGTTGAAATCGATTAAAAATTTCCTCCCCACCGAATGTTTATCAACTACTATAATTATATATTTTTATTATTATAGATATGTTCAAGCCTTTGTATATTTTCTCTTCAGCAGATCGTTTCTTGAAAAAAACTAAGATCTAGAATTAGGAAAAAGAATTATATATATATATATATATATATATATATATATATATATATATATATATATTATATCAAAAATACTTTTACAAACTTTGTGGGAGGATTCATCACATCAAAACAAATACAACAGCCTATATAAACTCATGTCCGTAAATGCTTCGTTTTTGAATTCCTCATTTCAAAGAAAATTTCTGGAAGAACCATGAACACACCCACAAAGTTTGTAAAACTATTCTGGATTGTATTTTCAGAAGCGTCTATGTTATCTAATTTCTACACGATCCATGTCCATTTCAGTTTGCCAAACTTTTCATATATGCCCAATATAATAACGTAATTTTCAGTTATGTATGGCTGACCACACATATCTATCTATCTATCTATCTATCTATCTATCTATCTATCTATCTATCTATCTATCTATCGCAGTCTTATTTTATCTATCTATCTATCTATCTATCTATCTATCTATCTATCTATCTATCTATCTATCTATCCCGACTTGTTCATTATCTATCTATCTATCTATCTATCTATCTATCTATCTATCTATCTATCTATCTATATATATATATATATATATTCCATTTGTAAGCGAGTTATTACACCATAACTGGTGTCTTCAGGCGATTCGCAATAACCGGTTCTACCGTTTACCGTTTTTTTTTTTTTACGAACGCTCATGTAACAGTGTTTTTTTTGGAACGCTCACGTGGCAGAGAATTTTTGAACGCGCAATTTTTAAAATTACATGAAATTATAGCGTTTTCATCTACGATTGTATGAGCTTAATAGGTATTTTTTAGTATGATTACACTTAGTCAGAATTTCTATTCTTTCATTCAATAGTTCATTTTTGTTTGGGAATAGCATAAGCTCTAACTTTTCTTCCTGGCACAGTTTACATATTTTTCCACCATTGTAAACCAACTATGATCCAAAACTAAGTATTTATCAATCAATCAATCAATCAATCAATCAATCATTATATATATATATATATATATATATATATATATATATATATATATTGATTGATTGATTGATACTTGCTTTTGGATCATAGTCGGGTTAGACCAGTATACATTTGTATTAAAAAGTGTTGGGTACAATTATATTGTAGAATTTTTGAATATTTTCCATTTTTAAACGAGTTATTTTATTTCCCATGTTTCTACCATGAGTGATGTCTTCAAACGATTTTAATAACTATTCTTTATTAAAAATCGCTTGAAGACACCGCTCATTGTAGAAACATGGGTAGCAAAATAACTCGTTTAAAAATGGAAAAAATATATATATATATATTTGTAATGAATTATTTTGAACATTATTTTTACCGATACTCGCATTTAAGTAGATATTCTGGTTAATTAAACAGTATTTTATATTTTATAAACAGAATATCTACTTAAATACGAGTATCGTTAAAATAATGTTCAAAATAATTCATTACAAATTGTCGGTTGCTTATAACCAAGTTTCGTTAAAATTCGTTAATTTCCGTAACATATATATATATATATATATATATATATATATATATATATATATATATGGTTGGTCACACATATCCAAGGATGACTGTCTACTAGGGCGGTTAACTAATCCCCATTGCAGACGCCTGCACAGGCACATTTGTGTTTGTTCAGCACCCACAGAGCCCACTTATGGTTTTTACTGCAACTATTCTGAGTGAACCCTTTCTGGGAGTTTATAACGTAAACAAACGTCTGAACAAGGACATTAAGCTCAAACCTTCGGTCATGATGACTTGTGACTTCGTGCTTAACTGTCTCGATATAGAAGAATGCAAAGGAGTATCCTGTATATACAGTGGTAGAATAACTCTCTAAGAGAGCTCTAAATATATGTATATATAAATACATATAGAGCAAATATAAGAAAAATTAAGGCAGACACGTTATTTCATGGTAAATCGGAAGTGTGGCCTATTTCAGGCGAACCATCATCAGCTTCCGTCTTTATTGCCCGAAATATTTTACACAAATTTTTTCTTATTGAACAGGTGAAGAGGCTCATCCCTTGTTTCCTGTTTAGGATGCGGTTTCCGGTTTTCTCTTTTCCAATATTTTCACTCTCTTTTATTTTTTTTCAATTGGAGTAGATAGACTAAACTATTGCCCGGTTCACACTCCACCCACGTCTATTGAACAGGTGAAGAGGCCCATCCCTTGTTCCCTGTTTAGGATGTGGTTTCCGGCTTTCTCTTTTCCATTCTTTTTACCCTTACGTAGCCCCTGCGCATCAGTGGCATTATTGTCTTGCTTGGGTTGATATGATTAAAAAAAAAAAAAAAATTCGGGGTTCAACTTTGCTTCCTTGCCTTGTACAATTTTGCAAAGTAATAATAACAAAGGAACTATTCTATTTTCATTTAGAATTATCCACTTGGCAATAAATACTAAAAATAATATGAAATACATAATTTCTTTTAAAAAACTGGGGTGGCCTAATAATTATGACCAGTAGTGTACATCGTTTTTTTTTATTGAGTTCAACAGGGCGCGGTAGTAGACGGATCTCTTCCTAGTGTGGCCAGAGCATGAGAGGGTCATTTACGCATCTCAGTCATAGAGTTAACTTTAGCGCTGTAGTTTCTAATGATATTTTCTTGAAGTATTCCATCTTCTTTTCTCGCACTTCCCGCCTGTGGAATTCCCTTCCGCATACTTGCTTTCAGAGAGCTACAATCTTCAAGAATTGTAAAGCCAATAGTCACCTCCTGTCTCACTAACTTACATCCTCTCTTTCTCATGCTTTTTTCTCCTTGCTCCTCAGTTATCAGTATTCTCTTCCTTCTCATACTCTCTTCCTTACGCCCTCAGTAGCCTGTCACTCTTTTTCATAACATTACTTCTATGTAACCCCCTACACAACAGTGGCAGTTGCTTGGGGCCACACGATTATATAGGGTGGCCCCCAAAGTCGGGCACCACAGTATTTAAAACAATTCTGATAATAATAAACCTAATTTTATAAAAACCAAGCTTAACTAATAAAACATTTCGGCTTTGATGATACGTCACATGGTGGTGCATGGAACACCAAGGTCACTTGATGATCGTCGCAATGATTTCATTAGATTGTTCTCAACTTTTTCGAGGACGCGTTTTCGAGTTTCGTCAGACACTCTTGGAGGGTTACTTCGTGGTTTGTCTAGGACACTATCAGTTTCAGGAAATTTCAATATCAAACGTCCTACTGTCGTGTGAGAGATGGGCTCACGATCAGGATAAATTCAAATAAATTTCTCAGCAACAGATCGATTAGTGGCGCAATCAGTACCAGACATGAATACTAGTTTAACTCGTTCGTCAATTGTTAAAATTGTTAAAAAATTAAAATAAGAATTTTTTAAAGGCAAATCATAACTGAAAATTCATTTGATAAAAAAACATTTATTTTATACCCAAGGAAAGGAAAATATATTTTACCCCGCTGATTTTACATTGTTTCACGTCACTTCACGTAATTCTTTGGTGCGCCACTTATTGCCCACCCTGTATAAAAAAAAAAAATATATATGTTAGCCATCATATGTCCGAAACACCACCGACTTCGTGGAAATAATATAAAATGTCTTCATCCAATCCAACCTGGACATGGTGATTTTTTCACCGAGGGATACACAGTTGAGGCATGAACACTAGTCAGGGACAGATAATACCAAAATATTATAGAGAATTTGCCGCAAAGATGTTATAATAGAAAAGTCATTAAAATACAAAGTCATCAACTCACATTAAATAAAACATCGTTGTTCACAGAAAATAGAAAAAGGGGGAAAGAGAAGGACATGGGGGGAATTTAAAAAAAAAAAGAAAACAAGAGGCAATAAATGACGGCTAAGGGAGAAATAGACCCCAAATTTAGGTAGGAAGTAAAATATAAGCACGTTTCTTCGTGTTTCTTTATTTCTTTCTCTCTTGTTTTGTTTTTCTCTTTCCCCTTTTTTGATTTCTCTTTCTGATTTCTCATCTTTCCTATCCTCTAGATAATCGTACTAAAAATTTTGCCAATAAAAAGAAGTGAATTTTGATCAAATTTCTTTTAAAAAAATGACATTTATTTCCATCATCACTAACTACTTGATGAGACATTGTTCTTTCAATGTCGAAACAAAATGTACACTTTTATAGAAGATTGTAGTTTGGACAGGTCCGAAAGTATAATTTATAATAAATATTCATTGCTCTATTTCGAAATTGAGCACTGTTTTATATTAATGTTTTGAACGTTGTAAATATTTTCTTTGTTCCTTATTCATTTGTATATATATATATATATATATATATATATATATATATATATATATATACGGTGTGACGTCATAGAAGCGCATTGCAAATTTGCGAACTGCGTTTGTTATTTTTGGTAACTATTGCCGTTGCCTAGCGGAGTGTTATATGTCGCTGATGGTAGATGTTATTGTATTTCCGTCTTAATAACCTCTTTCAAGATGGCTCATGGGAGCCGAAAGCTTAGATCTAACTTAATAAAAAGATTATCCAAAAGTTGGAGAATTTTTGTCTTTATTTTCAACTGAAATTAAAGCCAAAATACGACGTTTAAAACGGCTCATGATTAAACATAATAAACATTCAATGTCTCTTATATTTAACAGTATATGTTCCGAATATATATATATATATATATATATATATATTTATATATTATTTATTCATAAATTATAACATGGATATGTTACAATATCACTACAAAAGTAGCCATTTTATTTCAACACTTTTGTGTCTTTTCAAGTGATGTGATGGTTCTTAAAATTCTTTTGACAAGGAATATTATTCCAACAATACTTGTATATATATATATATTAGTCATCCGCAGACAGATCTGTTTCGCTGTATCATAGCTCATCAATACGGTTAGACATCCGATTGCTTTTAACTCGGGATTGAAACCTATCCAAATTGGCGTCAGTCGGCGATTCTACCGATTCATTGGGTCCAACAAGACACGATAATAACATCAGGACGCGGTGAAATATGTATTACCCATTGTAATAATCTAAAATACTTTATAAATTATATGTATATATATATATGTGTGTGTGTGTGTGTGTGTGTGTGTGTGTGTGTGTGTAAGTGTTTTTGTGCTTATATATGTACGTATAAACATATGCGTGTGTATGTCTTGTATGTATATATATATTATATATAACGTATATATATGTGCGAATCATCATTTTGTCGAATTTGCATATGAAGGACTCTCGTGTCATCTTTCGTTTTACGACGATTCAGCAGCTCAATTATTAGAACCAAACTTTGATTATAGTAGTTAAGGCTTCCGCGTAAGCGACGACACTTTTGGGGAGATAACTGGTCCAGAGCGTCACATAAGTTTCCCCAACAACCCACCGTTTGTCCTTCTACTAGACCCATTGCCACCCAAGACTACATAAATCATTATGTTTTGCTAGTTACTCATTGCTGCGAGGAAAAAGAGACATATTTCACAATGAACGTAAATGAATTTAATCAATTCGACTCGAATTCGAACTTGGTTTTCCGATTCCTTAGCTCAGTTACTTTCCAGTGTGTCGGTCTGTATATACACTACCGACCATAATTATATATATATATATATATATATATATATATATATATATATATATATATATATATAAAAAGAACCTAACGAAGCACACGAACAAAAAGTCAAATACCGTAAGAAAGAAAAAAAAACCCATGACGAAAACCCTGACACTAAAGTGCTCAATACGAAGGTAGAGCAACAAAGACAGAAAATCTAAGCCTGGGCCAACAAACGTTTATTTGTTGGCTCTTGCTTAGATTTTCTGTATATATATATATATATATATATATATATATATATATATATATATATATCAGCATGCAGTGTGGGTATAGAAGAATCCAAAGAAGTATCCTGTACATACAGGATAACTTTCTAAGAGAGCTCTAAACATATATGCATATAAATAAATATAGAGCAAATATAAGAAAAATTTTACAAATGATTTTACACGATTCGTGTAAAATCCTTTGTACAATAAAGACGGAAGATGATTATGGTTCGACTGAAAAAGGCCACACTTCCGATTCACCATGAATTATGTTATTACGTGTCTGTCTTAATTTTTATTATATATATATATATATATATATATATATATACTTAGTTTTTGGTCCTAATAGGGTTATAACTGTGCACATTTGTATGAAAAGTGTTCTATACAATTATATTGTAGAACTTGTGAATATTTTCCATTTTTAAACGAGTTATTTCGTTACCCAGGTTTCTACCGTGAGTGGTGTCTTCAGTCGATTTTTAATAACTGATTTTACCTTTTACGGTTTTTCTTTTTAAGAACGCTCTTGTAACGGTGTTATATTTGAACGTTGACGCGGTAGATAATTTATTTGTTTAAATTCAAACGAATTATGACGTTTTCATCCATGTTTGTATGAACCTAAGAGGTATTTCTTAGTGTGGATGCATTTTGTCATAATTTCTGTTCTTTCATTCAACATATGCACTACCGCTCATAATTATTAGGACACCAAAGTTTTTCTTAAAAGAAATGGTGTGTTTCATCTTATTTTTAGTATTTATTGCCAAGTGGATAATTCTAAATGAAAATAGAATGGTTCTTTTGTTATGATTATTTTGCAAAATTTTACAAGGGAAATAGCGACAATTTACCCATCGCACCCTGTAGATTTGATATATATATATATATATATATATTTACACACACTACCGGCCATAATTATAAGAGCACTCCATCTTTTTAAAAGAAATGATGTGTTTCATAATATTTTTAGTATTTATTGCCAAGTGGATAATTCTAAATGAAAATAGAATGGTTCTTTTGTTATTATTTTTTTGCGAAATTTTATAAGTCAAGGAAGCAAAGACGAACTCGTATGAATAACTAATTTTTTTTTTCATTCCTTCATCGATGAAACTACTATATAGGTAATTATTAAATATTTATAAATTCATTTGATGCACATGTTATTGCGCAGTATTAACAAAAAAAACAATTCTATTTTCATTTACAATCATTCACTTGGTAATAAATACTAAAAAATTGTATGAAATACATTATTTTTTAAAACATTGGGGTCGCCTAATAATTATGGCTGGTAGTGTATATCAATAATAAATTATAGGAAATATAAACAGATTTAAAAACATACCTACTAACTCGTGCATATAATACGTACTGTTGCCTACGTGTATATTTATTTATATATACATATATGTGTGCTTGTGTGGACCTTGCATATATGTAATTTTTTACGTGATTGTGAGCGCATGAAAACTATGTAAAATTACCTTGCCTTTTTGGCATCCTACGACTTATTGATGAGTTTTCGTACACTGACTCCTGTTTACATTGCAACTTTGAACTTGTCTTTCAAAGAAATTCTCCAAAAGAAATTCCACGACAAATTATAATTTAGGAAAATGAAATTATGTTTTTTATCTGAATCTTTTATATTCTCCCCATTTTCATTTCTTTTTATTTTATTTTATTTTATTTTATTTTATTATTTTCCACCATCTTTCACTTTCAATTTCACGTCTTTCACATAAAATAATTTTTTGCGTTTTTTAATTGAAAACCAAAGAAACTAATCTGTCCATCAAAATGACTTTTAATATTTAGGGTCGATGTAAATAGGTGTGGCCGTTTGAATATATATTACGTAGCAAGGTTACCTGTCATTGCTCTGTTTTCGTTTGTTTCCTTATGCCTTCTTAATCAGTAATTTTTTTACGATTCATCGGTTAATGTAATTAAAAATGAAACAGATAACATTTCTATCGTTTTTACAAATAACTACATAAACGCAGTCAAGTATGCATAAATATATATATATATATATATATATATATATATATATATATATAGTGTATCGAGGCAGCAAATAATTTTCTAAACATATACTGTAAAATATAAGAGACAATGAATGTCTATTATGTTTAATCACGAGCCGTTCTAAACATCATATTTTGGCTTTAATTTCAGTTGAAAATAAAGACAAAAATTCTCCAGCATTTCGGTAATTTTTTATTAAGCTGGTTCTAAGCTTTCGGCTCACATGAGCCATCTTCAGAGAGGTTATATATATATACAGTACTGTGCAAAAGTATTAGGACAAGAACGATTTTATCTTTTATGAGGCGTCAAAATAAAGTTTAAAATCAAACCCTGTCCTAACACTTTTGCACATTACTGGGAGTGTGCAAAAGTATTATGACATGGGTAATTTTCCGAAAAACCCCACTGAAATTCAAATGCAGAGTGAAAAGCCAAACCTTTGTAAGATTTATTTTACTAAAAAGAAAGAGGAAGGAAGGCTTCGGAATATGAATTAGCCCTCCCCCCCCACCAACCCTGATCTCACTCCTATTGAACATCTATGGGATATTTTGGATAGAAAAATTGATAAACCTAATGTTATTTCACAAGACACACGTTGGGAACAAATACAAGCTGCTTGACAGGAGATACCGTTAGATACATTGAAGAAGCCTGTGATGTCAATACCTGACAAAATGAAGGCTGTGATCAAAGCAAAAGGCTATTATACTAAATATTAAACTTATTTTGTGACAATATTTTTCTTGTTAAAGCATTTGTTGAGTAAATCTAATAAAATTATTTTAATTAAATTGTTTATTTTCTATCAATATACTTGATAAAAGATAAAATAGTTATTGTCCTAATACTTTTGCACAGTAGTGTATATATACTAGGTGCGAATGGTAAATTGTCGCCATTATTTTGATGCCTCATAAAAGATAAAATAGTTCTTGTCCTAATACTCTTGCACAGTACTGTATATATACTAGGTGCGAATTGTAAATTGTCGCCATTATTTTGATGCCTCATAAAAGATAAAATATTTCTTGTCTTAATACTCTTGCACAGTACTGTATATATATATGCATCCTTGGTTATATATACATATATATATATATATATATATATATATATATATATATAATAGGCAGACAGTCCTGTTCCGCTGTATCATTGCTCATCAGTACGATTACAAATCTGATTACTTCTAGCCAGGATTGAAACCCGGCCGAACTGACACCAGTCGGCGATTTTACCCTCTAAGCTATGGCCTTTAGGTGGGCTACGCGGATTTAGCGTGTTATATACACAATGTAAACACACGTCAGTGACCGAGAGTGTTCAAATTTATTACTGAATGAACAATGTGTGTGTAAGCATATTTATATGTGTACGTGTGTAAAAACTTTGTCTTTTTGTCTATATTAAAAAAAAAATTGCCTTTAGTATACGCACACACACACATAAGTATTATATCTATGTCTCTCTCTCTCTCTCTCTCTCTATATATATATATATATATATATATATATATATATACGTAATGAAAAATCAGCACCTGATCTAAAGTGGTTATAAATTATAATCCATTTCAACAAGCTAATACGCATTGCGGTGCCGTACCGTAGATATCGGCTCGGAACGAGAGATCTGGGTGCCGAATTCAAATTCCAGTTGAATTCCTTGCATTCACTTACGCACAAATACCCTTGGGAAATGTATTAATCCGTCTCTTCCTTCCATTTATTGGCTAAATACTAGGATAGATTGGTTTTTATAGCCTTGGCTGGCAACCAACTTACCGCAGAAAGCAGTGACAACCTACTGCGTGATAATCTTCTGCGAGTCAGTCATGTCTCTTTCGAGATATGATCGCTCAAAGCGTGTATCACATATAGCACTTAACTGACTGAACCTGCTCATCTCCCCAGTCCACGATTTTATTTAGTATACTAACATATATACATTAGCCTATATCTAATATAATCGTGGTCTGAGAAGACTAGCTTATTGAAATGGATTATAATTTATATCCACTTTAGATGATGTGTTGAATTTTCTATTATTTATATCATATTGCTCTGGATAACATCCTTTGAGCTCTTTATGCAGATCTATCGCTTAATATTTTCTATTAAATATATCTTTTGGCATTATATTCCTGACCTCACTTTCTATCTATCTATCTATATATCTATCTATCTATCTATCTATCTATCTATCTATCTATCTATCTGAGTTTGTTAATATCTATCTATCTATCTATCTATCTATCTATCATAGAGGAAGATAGTTCAGTGCGGGATCGTTTATAAAGATGATGTGGACGTAGGAATTAATACTGCATGGTGACTGTCTGCTCTACTATTCAATGCGTTCTTCAGAGAAAATCATTTAAATATGAAAACGACATTTACAGTATAATGCTGTTTCGTATGTCAACATTATTCCACTTTATCCCTACATATTGGTGTGAGTAAATGCGTGTGTGCAACCACTCATATATGTGCGCAGGGTTGTGTGAGCATATGCGTGTGCATTGCAAAAGACAGCATGATATTTCGATGCATATACGATCCATAGGGGTCAATAATACTCGCATCTTGGACGACTTTATTTGTAAACAGTTACCACGCAATATTAAATCATTAACAAAAAAACTGTATTGTAATATAATAATCTGGCCCCACCCGAGGAAGGGATGCAAGCGGGGGCGTTTTCCGGTCGTTGAAAGGAACGGATGTTTGTTTGACCTTATTTCCGGCAGTAGCGGAAATGGCTACAAGAGGCAAACAGAACAGGTGTCTCTGAGAATTACGTGGGCGTGCGTGGGCGAGGCAAAAAACCGGAAGAAAAAATCCCGGTTTGGAGATTATAAAAAGACCTCGGCGCCCGAATTCACCAGACAGTCCGGACAGACCAGACCAGAGTAGCACCGACAGAGATCGGCAGGTGAAGAGAGACACTCCCGTCAACCCTTGGAAGAGCGCTCCCTCAACTCTCTGTATCCTAGGCTACACGGTTCATCGTCATCAATAAAAATATAGCTCATATTTTTATATATATGCGTGTTTGTTGTTTGTCGCTATATAACAGTATTACGTATTTCTTCCGGGTTAAGAAATTAGTTTGTGAATAATATCAAAAACTTAAAAATTCTAACAGAAAATCATTTCACCATTTTTTTACATTGTGAAATATATCTACACTGTGGTTCCTTTGATTTTTTCGTTGATATCTTTTAATGAAGCAACACCAATGTTTTTGTTCACGATGAACAGAAGAAATTGATTCTCTCAGATCTCTTTGCATTTTCAGATAATATAATTTATATTAATTTGATAAAATATTTTGGATTATCCTCTTAGTCTTCACGGGCTGTCATCCCTCCTATTGAACCTAAATATATATATATATATAGTAAATAACTAACCTAAAGAGCTCGGTGCTTTTTTCTTTGGGCTGCGTACTTTGACTGATGTTCAAGTGCTTAGCTCGTTCTTTTTTTATTTCCATTTTTTCCTTCCGCGTATGTACTCGGAGGGTTTTCCGAAACGAGTATAGCGATAAGTTTATATATATATATATATATATATATATATATATTTGTTTATTTATCTGCAAATTCAGATAAAACGTTGTGGGAAAATAGCCATTTTCAACATATTATTTTAAGGCATGTATTCTTCCATCCTTATAAACAGAGAAAGAGTAAAACTTCTAAGCCCAGAGGTTAGCTTAGGTAAAGGAAAGGGTTGGGATGTATTGGTTTTATTAGAGTTAGGCTAGGTGAAAGAATTTAGTAGTAATTTCCTTTTTGGTAGTGGGCAGTGTGTGGCTTGACCCTTGTGCTGGTAGTGGTAGGTGATGGGGAAGTAACTGCTTGGCTAAATTTTAAACAAATTAAAAGAAATTATTCGGACTAAATGGGAGAATAGAATAATTATTGTAATTTATACTTATTTCTATGACGACACATATTTATAATCACCCTTCGTTTGTTTAGAAGTATATTTTGGTCTTGAAATTTTAAAATTTTAATTTTTTCTGTTAAACATAGATTACATCTGACTCTCAAGCCTTACATATGAGTTTCCGTTTTATCTGGGGACCTAAGTTACTTTCTTTTAATCCCTAGTATTTTCTGGAAAGGGCTGTTTGGTATCTTAACCTAGGGTTGGTGTGGGAGTGCCTGTGGGTATAAAGCCATTGCTTCCAAATTCCCACCGAAATTCCGATATAAACATTTCATCTGTCCTCATTTTCTTTTGGGTAGATGGTCGCTTGATAGATTACATTTTCCGATCTACATTTAAGCTCAACCGGACAAATATTTCTAAATCTACAGTTTCAGGGGTTTCATTATATATATATATTCCTTGACGATCCGTAGTGTGAAACCGCGGTAGGTTTTGGCTCACTTTAGATTTTTCGTGTGCTTTTGCTCTACTATTGTATTTTTGTATTTTAGTACTTTCGTATTGAGCACTTTTTGTTGTGTTTGGTTTCGTTTGGGTTTTTTTTTCTTTACTGCGGAATCTTAAATGTTTATTCTTGTTCCGCTGGTTTCTTTTTTTTCTCCCCATTTATCCGACGACTTAGTATGCCGGATTGTAACGGATTTAGGTTCTGTTTGTTAATGGTTTTTTTCGAAAGTTTATATTGGCATAAATTTACGGAGTACATTCTTACAGAGTCTATGTAGTTATTAATATCATATATATATATATATATATATATATATATATATATATATTTCAGTATGGTTGCGGATGCGATTACATAGATAGAACATGTCAGCGTCTTGATCAAAGAGTTAAACAGCATTTACCTCCCAGGATTTTGGAGTCAGCCGCAAGTATTAACCAACTTGTAAATACTTACGGGTCTTCAATGGCACGGCATGTTATTAATAGCAGGATTTGTGTGTTTGGATGGAGTGGTGAGAACTTTACAATTTTATCAAGGTACCATTCATTTTTCATCTGAAGTTGCTAGAGTCCATATACATCAGATCCCGAAGGCTTTTTCTCTGTAAGCAGAGAGAATGCCTTTTAGGTATGAGCGTGATTGGGATTTAGTTTTCCTTGAATTTTTTCCCCTCAATTCTCATCTGATTTTTATTACGATTACAGAAAATCGCAGCAATTAAAAATTTGATAAACTCTGAGCGAAACGGGTTGTTTTTTTTGGTCTTAGTTTTTAGTATGCCATCGAAAATCCAATTATTTCTTGCTATATATATATATATATATATATATATATATATATATATATATATATATATATATAAGGGAAAACTCACAACGTCATTTAAATTGGTTATAAATTATAATTCATTTCAATGAGCTAAATTAGCTCATTTGATCAGACAACACAATATTCCTTCCATTTGGTACAAAACATTTTGCCGGAATAAGCATTTCCTTTAACTGAAGATAAAGATAAAAAAAATAAGAAAATAAAAATATACGAATAAGGGAAAAAAGAAAAGAAAGAAAAAGGAAATGAGAGTCAGAACAGAGGCATGGCGTCATATTAGTTGGGGGTATTCAGACCAGTCGCGATGATAGTGACCGCTAAGTCATTAACTGCCTAATTCTAATTCCATGGAAACGTATGTATGTGTAACCCCTCGCCGTTTACGGACTGGACATCTATACCTATATATATATATATATATATATATATATATATAAAGAAAAAAGAAAGAAGTGTCTTTAATCTAACAGGTTTCATTTTATTAGGTTTCTTCAGAGACTTGGTTATAAGCACGCATTTAAAAACTTTAAAGTTTCTTAAAAAAAACAAAGAAAATATATTGTAATCTTGATTGAGATTTGATTTCATTGGTCTGATACGTGTCACGTGTAATAAGTCACTATATCTATATTGGAGCTGTTTGTTGCCTGGTGTATTTTGAATCAGTTCACCGAAACTAGAGAGTGCTTTTCTTGTTATCTGTATACTTGCATACACACTCACCCACCTACACACACACACACACACACACATATATATATATTAAATTTTGTTTTTTTATCTCTTGATTCTGGTCTCTGGAGGTGATGTGGCAAAATCTAATTTAATTTGATTCATAGTCCCTACATATTTCTTCAGAGATATTAACGCATTTTCCTCACATAATTTTTTTTCATTCTAACTTGAGGAATCCAGTGGTGATGCTAAAAGTATTCACTTATCGGGGCATTGTTAAAATCAGTATAAAATTACTCTATCAAGTCGATGTATTGATAATCATAAATCGAGTAGTGGTGACAATTCTGATATAAGCGACCAAATTAATGCAAATATAGCAAGTACATTTTGTAGTTCATAGCTTCTCAAGAGAATTTTAAGGTGTTTTAAATCTTTTAAAATTCTCTATTAATTTTTTCCCTTTTAGATTATATTCTTATTAAGTGAAAACTGTATTTACTAACCACAAATAGAAAAGTTTTATACCATTGCAAAAACACAAAGATTTTAAAAAGAATTTTGAATTTTTTAAAATGCGTATAGACGTGCCTATATTTTGGAAAGCGTAGATGGCCATAAACGACATTTTCAGAAAATATGAGCGATGACCAAAGTAAATTTCAAGTCTACATTGCTAAAATTAGATTACGAAGAGAATTTTAAACAATATTACATATTAGGATGTGCGTTGTGGTGCATTGGATATCGGCTCGGAACAAGAAATCGGGGAGCCGAGTTCGAATTCCAGCTGAATTCATTGCATTCACTTACGCGCAAACACTCTTGGGAAAGGTATTAATCCGCCTATTCCTTCCAGTTATGGGTTAAATAACAGGACAGATTGGGTTCTATAGCCTTGGTCGGCAACCAGTCTACCGTAGAAAGCAATGGCAACCTACTGCGGGATAATCTTCTGCCCAGTCAGTCATCTCTCTTTCGAGACATGATCGCCCAGGCGTGTTTCACGTATGGCACTTAACTGACTGACATATTAAAAAGTACTTGAAAATTTTATAGAAACAGCGCTTAAGTCATTTTTTTAATTTATGTTTTACAGATAAGATTTTCGTAGAACAATCGATTACCACCTAATCAAAGAACGTAAACACGGATACTGTCAGTTAAAACACAGCTATTTTTTGGTTAAAAAATCATTTTTGTAATATTTCAAGATGAAGATAATTAATATTTGTTTCATGTGAAATTAATGATACTGTCAATCAGCTTCTTGTTCTTGTTGTTCTTCTTCTATATGTATCTATATGTATCTATATTCTTCTATATTCTTTCAGGACGTAGGCGATCATGGCCCCCCACGTCTCCCTATCCCTAGTGACTCTTAGCACTCTTTCTCGCAACCCTCGTTGTGTCAGCCACGCCCTTCAAATATGTTATTTGCTGCTTTTCTCTGTCTCTCCTTCCCTCTATCTCTCAGCAGTGTGGCTAAACACATCCACTTGCTTCTGGCCTGGATCGAAACACGACTGATTTGGTGCTAGTTGCTACCCTCTAAGCTATAGGCGCGTGGAGTCAGAGAAGGTAAATTTAACCTGTTCTATATGAGCAGTGTATACATAAGCTAGTCACCAAAAAAACTCAATTCATTTAAAGAGTAACGCATATATCACAGTAGTGGAAACTGTTTTTAAAATTTTCTTCATTTTAAATCCAAAAGAATGATCAGATAGGTAAATCCCAAAAAACCGATCCTATTAATATTAATTTCATTAATATTAAAATTGATCAAGAAGGAGATTTGAGTTAATAAAGGTTTTGATTTCCGCCGTTGCTGATGAAGCGACGATTTCCTCGTTGAAATGAGTATCCGACAGAATTAAATTTCGAAATTTTTGTTTTATATATATATATATATATATATATATATATGTGTGTGTGTGTGTGTATGTATGTATGTGTATCGAAGCAGCAGAGAATATTCTAAACACATTTGCTATTTTTGGTAACTGTTGCCGTTGCTTAACGATGTTTTATGTCAACACAAGATAAAATTGTCGCTGATGGTGGATGTTTTTGTGTTAACGTCCTTGTAACCTCTCTGAAAATGGCTCATGTGAGCCGAAAGCTTAGACCTAACTTAATAAAAAATTATCCAAATGCTGGAGAATTTCTGTAGTTGTTTTCAACTTAAATTAAAGCCAAAATACGATGTTTAGAACGGCTCATGATTAAACATAATAGACATTCATTGTCTTTTATATTTAACAGTATATGTTTAGAAAATATATGTATGTATGTATGTAGCTAACCGTGTATATATATATATATATATATATATATATATTTATTCAGATACTTTAATCCCAGCGGAAAAAGCAGGAAGGTAAATTCCAAAAACCCGATCCTAATTAATATTAAAATTTTATTTTAATATTAAAAAATGATACAGAGAGAGAGAGCGAGAGAGTTATTAATACATTAGTTTTAACAGTGCATATGGAATTATGACTTCTTTGACTTGCTTTGTGTTCTTTGAATTGCCTTATACAAAGTTGGAATTTTAGTATTTCGTCAGGGAGCCTGGTCGCTTGACACTTGAAAACGACGTCGGAACTGTAAGAGGCATCAAGGAAGATTCCTTAACATTCTCAGATTTTATCTTGCCTTTCACACTCAAAGAATTGTAATGAAAATGTTCATTGTCTGTGACACACGAGCAATAATAATAATCATAATAATAATAATAATAATAATAATAATAATAATATTAATTATAATACCAAGGAGAAGAAAACAATAACAACAGCAAAGAATGATGCATTTTAACAATGGATCGAAGATTATAAATCCCGGACTTGTGAAAATGATGATGCCATAATGATTCTATCAAAAATAATAAATTATATTGAATACATTGAATGCATCAGTATGTCTATATATGTGTTTATCTCCCTATTTCTCTACCTCTCTGTCTCTCTCTCTCTGTCTCTCTCTCTCACACACACACACACACACACACACACACACACACATATATATATATATATATATATATAAGGAGAGAAGAAATGAAAAGTTAATAAAAAGGAAAAATAACACTTGCAAGAATTGAAAGTGTGTCCTTATGATTGACCCGCAATTAGCTTATCATGGATGCAGTACATACTCATTACGTGAAATTCTTTCTTCAAAACATTAAAAATTCGAATTAGACAATGAAAAATTCATTTTAAAATTCCATCAGTATATATATATATATATATATATATATATATATATATATATATATATATATATGCTTTTATTTATATATGTCCATATGAAGACCCGTATGCATATACTTTAATCAAAAAAAAAGTTAAACGTTTGTTTATTTACAGCAAGGGTGTCTTTGCTGTTTCTGTTTCTTTTGGGTTTTGAATGACGTAAGCGACACAAAGCTTTGAAAAATAGAAATTCAATTTTCCGGTGACGAAGTGGCAAGAAATATTATTTGCGACCAAAACAAAGAAAAGGTGAAGCGAAAAAAAAATTGTGAGTGTAAATAAAATATTTTTCATTACAATTAACTCACGTAAATAATATGTACGTCGACATGTAGGTATGTATTTGCGCCAGAACACACGCACAAACTCACGTTCGTACATACACACTCAACACACACATAACTTACAAATACACACTAATACATATATATATATATGTTACGGAAATCAACGAATTTTAACGAAACTTGGTTATAAGCAACCGACAATTTGAAATGATGTTCAAACAATTCATTTCATATATATATATATATATATATATATATATATGTGTGTGTGTGTGTGTCTATGTATGTGTATTGCATATAAGTTTATGAATACAAATATATATATATATATATATATATATATATATATATATATATATGTATACTTATGCCGCAACACACACACACACACACACAAACGCTTATGCACAATAACACACTATAATATATGTGTATGGATGTTCATATAAGATTCTGAGTATTCATATATATATATATATATATATATATATATATATATAAAGTCAAATAGACACATAAATATATAAGGTGCGATGGGTAAATTATCGCCATTTTATCTTCTTAATTTCGTGCATGCAAGCGCTTTGTTTTGGTTTTTGTCGACTTCATCGTATAATAGGTTCAGTTGAGCACCATCTGTGAGAAAACGAGAACCATGATGCAGTTCCATCCGCCAGAAGCGTACTGCTTCACATTCGTCCCGGAAGCTGCGACGAACATTTCGGATTGTTTTAGTGTCAATCTGAAGACAGTGCAGAGTATCCGGAAGGAGTTGGATGAGTGTAATGGTGATTACGAAGGAAGTTTGGAGTGATCACTAGTGAAGGCGACGTTATGTTTTCATTTATCTTCCAATGTCAAAACGGAGAACTACGTCACGTTTCTTGAGGAAGTGGTGCTGCCCTGAGTCAAGAGAATTGCTTCTGAAAGACCCTATATCTGGCAATAGGACTCTGTCATACAAGCAGGAGAACTCTATCATGGCTGTCATACAATTTCTATGACAACATCGCCCCTTATATCTGGCCACCTAAGTCCCCAGACTGACATCCCCTTGATTATTATATGGGGGTGCAGTTGAGCGAGATACAAATAAAATTCTTTTACAAACAAAGAAGATCTAAAGAAAATTATTACTGGAGCATTCACCATCTTAATCGAGGATACCGTCCAGAAGTGTTGCAAGAGATTCTGAAATCGTCTGGAGGCTGTGGTGAAAACCAATGCTGATTTAATTGATTTTTTTTAATCATATCACCCCGAGCAAGGCGGTAACGCCACTGATGTGCAGGGGGCTATATAGGAGTGAAAAGATTGGAAAAGAGAAAACCGGAAACAAGGGATGAGCCTCTTCACCTGTTCAATAGACGTGAGTGGAGTGTGAACCGGGCGATAGTTTAGTCTATCTACTCCAATAAATGTTGTCATTTTTCATCATATTTTGATTTCTTCTATGGTCGCACTAACTACAAAGTGTGAGGGAAGACCTAAGGCAGGTCGTGGTGTGTTGTTATGGCTATATTTCATGTTTTTTCTATCTCGCCTTACATCCCTAGCGTTACATAGACAAAGTTCTCCTTAATGTGTGGGCTGTACTTAACAAGGCAATTTTTTGTATATCTCTTTAAGCCATCCATGTAAAATAGATGGCTTATTTTCTTTTGGGCTATTTTATAACCACATTCTGTCTTGTTAAGTTAACTGGTTAGTGCTATTAATGATATGCAGGATAGTAAGGGAGACAAAGAGTCACCTTGAAATATACCTCTTTTGATGTTTATTTCACCAGACTTATAGGTTCCATTTATATGATTGAAGTAAAGGGTTGTTTTCCATATCGACGTACATTGTTTCATGAAATTGATGATGACCGGTGATATCTTGTATATATTTAAAGTCTTGTAGCAGTTTTTCAGGATCATTCTGTTAATTAGTAATTGTTCTTTACATCCGTAGCAGCCACGTTTGCACGCTTTTTGTTTAAGCGGTAGTATGTCATTTTTTACAAGAAGAAATATATCTGTTTTGTTAAAATAGTTGTTAATTGTTTGTATGTTGTTGGAAGGCATGTAATTGGTGTGTAGTTTTGGGGGTTGTTTGTGTCACTATTCTTAGGCAGAAAAAATGGAATTACTTTGGTCATCCATGCAGGAATTTTATTGGGATCGTTAACCATTTCTTTAAATTCTTTGGCTAGTTTTTTATGTACTGTATTTAAATGATTATTATAATTAGTTTTTTATGTGCTGTATTTAAATAATAATAATAATAATAATAATAATAATTATTATTATTATTATTATTATTATTATTATAAATATACTCTTTCGAAATATTTTTTGCGCTATTTTGTTAAATATATCTTTTAAAATGACATCTCACTGTTACTTATACTTTTTCGTAATTTAGACCACTATTTATCCATTGCACTTTATATATATATATATATATATATATATATATATATATATATATATGAATGAAAATTATAATATACAATTTATATCCAAACGTACATAATATATTTCTCATTTCTTCATTCTAATACCCATTATATATATATATATATAGTTTATCGAGGCAGCAAGTAATTTTCTAGACATATGCTATTAAATATAAGAGACAATGAATGTCTATTATGTTTAATCATGAGCCGTTCTAAACGTCGTATTTTTGCTTTAATTTCAGTTGAAAATAAAGACAAAAATTCTCCAACATTTGGATAATTATTTATTGGTTTTCTTCTAAGCTTTCGGCTCACATGAGCCATCTTCAGAGATGTAGTTTAAGCTGAAATATTATAAAATCCACCATCACCGACGATTTTATTTTGTGTTGACATAAAACTCCGCTTGGCAACGGCAATAGTTACCAAAAATAATAAACGCAGTTCTTAAGTTTGCGATGCAGTTTTATGACGTCACACCGCGGGATAGCGCGAAATGACAACAAAACCATCTTGTCAAATGCAATGTAATATGTTATTTCCTGTTTTAAAGTTGATTTTATTGAGTGTTGGTTGTTTTGATTTGATGTACATGGCCTCCAATATCTGCAGGTTCCTCTTACTGTGTGTATGAGTAAGGATCACCGTATTGTTGACCAAAATCTGTCTGATATTACCTACATGTTTATGTTTTTCAGAGAAATGTTGTTTAATAGTACTCTGATCAGAAAGATGACATGTAAGACTACGGGAGAGCGTGGTTGTGGTAAAACCAATATATGTACTAGGTTTTTGATTAGTGTCAGAGATGCAATCTCTGAATGGGCATGTAAATTGGTACACTACATTGGTTTTTTGTAAAGAATTTAGTTTAGTGCTTGTTGTGTTATTATAGACTATGAGGTCAATTGTTTTATACTTTTTATAATATATAATGAGTTTAATTTGATTATTATATATATATATGCCAAGTAGAAAAATTAAAAATTAAATAATGGAAATTACGATATTCCCAAATAAAGACGAACTATTAAATGAAAGAACGGAAATTATGACGAAATGAACCACACTAAGAAATACCTCTTAAGTACAGACAACCATGGATGAAAACGCTATAATCCGTTTTAATTTTAAAATTGCGCGTTCGTAAATTCCATGCCACGTGAACGTTCAAATAAAACACCGTTACAAGAGCGTTCTTAAAAACAAAAACGGTAAACGTTAAAATCAGTTATTAAAAATCGCTTGACGATACCACTCATAATAGAGACCTGGGTAGTTAAATAACTCGTTTAAAAATGGAAAATATTCAAAAGTTCTACAATATAATATAACAATATAACACTTTTTAATACAAATGTGTACTGGTCAAACCCTATTATGACCAAAAACTTAGTATTAAAGAAAATATCTATATATATATATATATATATATATATAGTCATCCGCAGACAGATCTGTTTCGATGTATCACAGCTCATTAGTACGGTTAGACAGCCGATTGTTTGTTTTACCCAGGATTGAAACCCAACCGAATTGGCGTCAGTCGGCGATTCTACCTCTGATCTACGGGCGCTCGGTAGAAGGACTTTTTAGCGTGTATATTATCATTATACACGCCCAATAGCTGAGAGTTCTAATTTATTGCTGAATGAACAATGCGTAGATGCCAGAGTAGCTACTGTTTTTCAAAGTCTACCATTCTTCCAGAGTGCTTAATCAGGGTGTGAGGGCGTAATTCAATTGAAAGTTAATATAAACGCCTGAAGATATCGAAATGTTGAAACCAAAGTTACGTAACTGACTGATTTCTAAATGAAGATATTTAAAAGCTCTACATTATATATGTATTGAGTCCTTTTTAGCAGAACTGTATACTCGTCTAATTTCATTCTGACCAAGAACTGGTTAATAATAATAATAATAATAATAATAATAATAATAATAATATATGTGTGTGTATTGCAATAATTCATATTATAATTATATATTTTTATTATAATTACAATAAATTATTATTATAATATAAAATATAATTATAATATTATTATAATATTATTATTACAATATAAAATATTATAATTTATATAGCATATATAATATATTATACAATAATAAATAATAATATTATTAATAATAATAATAATATTAAAATATAATATATTATAATATAATAT
>JBBBDQ010001002.1:1602500-1640000 GCA_037127315.1 Ascarosepion bandense | reverse complement strand
TGGCTTTCCACACCTCCCTATCCCTGTTGGCTCTTAGCACGCTTTCTCCTGTTCAACCATGCAACTCTCGTTCCGTAATCGACCTGATCAGGTCATTCAAATATGTTATCCGTTGCTTTCCTCTGTCTTCTTTTCCCGCTATATGGCTTGTTAGTAACAGGTTCTCCAAGCCCTCCTTCCTCATTGCATGTCCCAGGAACTTTAGTTGTCTTTTCCTGATGCTCACTATAAATTCCCTTTCTGTCTCCATCCTTTCCAAAACCTCATCATTGCTCACATGCTCGGTCCATGATATCCGGAGCATCCTTCTGTAGAACCACACTTCAGCTACTTCAAGTTTATCCTACATCTTCGAAGATATTGTCCAATATTCACTGCGATATTGAAGAACAGACATCACATATTTTGTTGTCTTTAAGTAGTGAACGTGCGGGTGGTGCAAGGGATAGGTCCTGGGAATGAGAAGCTGGAGAGTAGAGTTTAAATTTCAGTTCATTGAAGAATCTAGGAATTCAGTTCCTTCTCAGATACGAGTTAAATAGTTGGATTTGTATCTTGGAAAAAACATTGCTATTTTCAAAAGATCGTTAAAGCAATATTCTTACAATCCAAAATAAGTTTCGGATTTAACTAAGCCACAAAGTTCAGATAAGTCGTAAAAAACAACAAAAAACAAAATAAAAAACATAACAAAAACAACAAAAAAAAAACAAGTCAGTCAAAAAAGATTTCTCTAGGTCTGAATTTAGATACAGGGGGGAATTTAGATACAGGGGGGAATTACTGTACCAGAAAGCAGAAGCGTTGTACGTTGCCGATGTTTTATTGCAAATTGAAGGCGATTAATTCTTATCAAGCGTAGAAATAAAAAAATGCAAAACTTGTTAGAAAATAAAACTTGATAAGTTGACAGAAATATACCATGAGAAACAGGAGAAGTATATTTATGAGAAGCTGAAAATTGAAGTTCATAGTCAGCCAAGGACATAGAACCCAATGTGTCCTGCGATTTAGCCCAGAACACAATCTGTCCTGATATTTAGCCAAGAACCCACTTTGTCCTGCTATCTAGCCCAAAACCCAACCTGTCCTGATATTTAGCCAAGAACGGAGTTTGTCTTGCTATTTAGCCCAGAACCCAATCTGTCCTGTTACTTAGCCCAGAACCCAATGCGTCCTGCTATTTAGCCCAGAACCCAATGTGTCCTGCTATTTAGCACAGAACCCAATCTGCCCTGCTATTTAGCCCAGAACCCAATCTGTCCTGATATTTAACCAAGAACCCAGTTTTCCTCCTGCTATTTAGCCCAGAACCCAATCTGTCCTGTTATTTAGTCCAGAACCCAATGCATCCTGCTATTTAGCCCAAAACCCAATCTGCCCTGATATTTAGCCCAGAACCCAATCTGCCCTGATATTTAGCCCAGAACCCAATCTGTATTGCAATTTAGCCCATAGCTTGACGGAGAAGCGACGGATTAATGACTTTTCCAAGCGGATTTGAGCGTAAGTGAATAAAACTAATTCGGCTCTCAGGTTTCTCGTTTCAAACCGGTATCCACTGCACCACATCGCACATCCTTCTTTTATGTGTCATGTTCTTTTAGGACGTAAGCTATCATGGCTTTCCACGTCTCGCTCTCCCTGGTGGCTCTTCACATTTTCTCCTGTGACACCACGCAACCCCCTTTCTGTCATCCACCTGCTCAGGCCCTTCAAATATGTTATCCGCTGCTTTCCTCTGTCTCTTTTTCCTTCTATCTGGCCTGTTAGTATCAGATTCCGCAAGCCTTCTTTTCTCATTGCATGTCCTACGTACTTCAGTTATCTCTTCCTGATACTCAATATTAATTTCCTTTTCATTTCCATCATTTTCAAAACCTCATCATTGCTCACATGCTCGGTCCATGATATCCGCAATATCCTTCTGTAGAATCACATTTCAGCTGTTTCAATCTTTTCCTTCATCTTTGTTGATATTGTCCAACATTCACTGCCATACTGAAGAACCGACATCACATAGCAATCCAGTACTCTCTTCTTTATTTCTAGTGAAATTGTCATGTTTCTTAATACTCTTCTCAGCTCCTGGAATGCATCCTTGTGCCTTTGGATCTCAGGAATATAAATGTATAGAAACTGCTGTGACCACAAAGTGAGGGGTCAGTTTATATATTGATTGTAATATGGAACTGATCTCCCACTTTATATCCAGTATGCTTCTGTAGCACCACATTTCAGCTGCTTCAATTTTTTCCTTCATCTTTGTTGATATTGTCCAACATTCACTGCTACAGTGAAGAACTGACAGCACATAGCAATTCAGTACTCTCTGCTTTGTCTCTAGTGAAAGTTTCCTGTGTCGTAATAATTTAAACAAGTTCTGGAATCCCTTACTGGGAATTAAAAGTAAATAACTTAAAACCACAGATAAAATGGAAGCTCATGGGTAAGGCTAGGACTCCTAATAACTTAAGAGACAGATGTAATCTATGTTTGACAGAAGAAATTAAAATTTTAAAATTTCAGTACAAAAATATAGTCCTAAATAAACGAAAGGAGATCATTAGTATGGGTCTTCATAGAAATTAGTATAAATTACAACAAGTATTCTTTTCTTCCAATTAGTCACAATTTGGACACAATAAGGTCTTTTTTAAAAAATTGGCTAAGCAGTTCCCCATAACATACCACCCACTACTAACTCAAGGGTCAAGCCACATACCTTCCACTACCAAAGAAGAAATTACTACTAAAATCCCGCTAGCTTAACCCTATAAAAACCAATACCTCTCAACACCATCCTTTACTAGAGCTAACCTCTGGGCTTAGAATTTTGCCTCATTCTCTGTTTATAAAGTGTTGAAAACGCATGTCTTGAAATGACATGTTGAAAATGGCTATTTCCCGGCTAAGTTTTATCTGAATTTACAGTATATATAAGAAAAAAGTGCGAGAAGCCGTGAACAATTTGTCTAAAGTGTAGATTTATTGTTGTCATTAATTTTTACTTGATTTTTGTATGATATATCAAGTGTCCATAATGGTATTTGTGTCACTACACGTGTTTCAAGTCTAAAGTTGACTCTCTTCAGGCAATTAAACTTGTGATTTTGTGACTTTACATATTGAGATAATTTTGTTTCTTCTGATGGCCAAAGTATCATGTATGTATATATACGTGGTGAACAGATTAGAAAGTTCATATGCATGCCTGTTTCTTGGTTTTCTTTTTCACACTCTCACGCTAAATCTCTTCCGTTTTGGAAGTCAGTCACAATTTGTTGGCCAAAATGTTTTTTTTTACACTGACTTGTAAAATTTGATTTCGTTTTTATACTTCAATATTGTTTTCAGTGATTTTGATTCAATTCTACTCTAAGGGTCATCTAGTTCTTTTTATTGTTTCTAGAACACTATTTTTAGCAATAGTTCTCAATTTTTATTTTTAGTGCGTTTCAATATGTGTGTTTGTGTGCGTCTTTGTTTTTTCATGTTGTTTTTTTTTAGGGAAGGCTTGTATTTTTTATAAATATTTCTTCCTACATCATGAGCGTGTCATAATCTGCATTTTGGTAGACAGGCATTACTCTGAATTTACCACCACTACATTCGTGTAAATGTTGGGAAACGTACAATTTCCTGTCTATATTTCTGAGATGAGATAGTATTTACAGTATTCATATTATTCGGACTAATAAAGGGTTCGTTTCGAAATTCCTGGCACCTGATGAAGGCTGGAGCGTACAACGGCCGAAACGTCGTACAAATGGCTGCAAATATGAGAACGATAGTCCGAATAATGTAAATACTGTACAATTTCCTGTTATTGGTTAGTTTAATGTTACTTATGTGCAGGGCTAATTCTTTTATTCGGGCCTTGAATCGCCCGCACCTATATTTTTGCGCATTTATCGCATTTTAGGGCAAAACTTACGTTTTTAGAGTTGCAGCTCAGATTTGTTTTTATTTCGAATGTAGATGTGCTTTCGAACTTGAAGTGGTTTCCTTCTATTATTATGTTGCAGACCCCACATTTTTTGTTGCATTTTCTGACCCCCTGTACACTCTGTTGCTCGAATTTTGATGAGGTTATGAAGTTTGTAAATTTTTGGATTGGCGTTTGCATTCAATTACTTCCGTTTTCTTTAAGATTTCCTTTATTTTATCATGTTGTGTGTTGTTCAACATTCTGACTGTGACAATTAGTGTGAAACTCAAGTTACGGTCTTACAGGTATGTCCCCAAATTAGGTACCGCTACTCAATTTCGAAACCTAACTTTTAAATTAAATGTTTTAAAATAAAAAAAAGTTCTCTTGAGGCTTTTATTTGATTTCTAACTGAAACCTAAACGATTAAATTTACTATTTCTAGTAAGCAAAATATTCCATTGGATTTCAAATAGAAACTATCTCTTGGAATCTACATACACGACTTGCATTCTGTCACACGTAAAATAACATTCATCCACGAAAATGGTTAAAAGTAGAGCTGAAAGAGCTCGGATAATCAAAACATTTGAACAATTTTTATATAATTTATGTCCTCAAAGGGAAGAAATCATAAGATAAGATGAAAAATTACATAAAAAACTTAACAATCACACCTTGTCTGTCATTTTTAATGAAGCCAGTATATTAGACACACACACACACACACACACACACACACACATATATATATATATATATATATATATATATATGTTCCGGTTTCATTACGGGGTTAAAAGCAAAATCGTACTGATGAGCTGTGATACAGCGAAACAGATCTGTCTGCGGATGACTATTTACGCTCTCACACCCTGATTGAGCACTCTGGAAGAATGGTAGACTTTGAAAAAAAAGTAGCTCTCTGGCATCTACGCATCGTTCATTCAGCAATGAATTTGAACACTCTCAGCTATTGTGCGTGTATAATATACACGCTAAAAAGTCTGCCTCCTGCTACCATGGCCTAGATGTAGAATCGCCTACTGACACCAATTCGGTCGGGTTTCAATCCTGGGTTAAAAGCAATCGGATGTCTAACCGTTTTTGGATTAGCGATTGCTTTTAGTTATTTTAGTTGTCGTTAAAATTTTCTTTATTTTGTCATTTTTGTTGAGTAATTTTATGTGTCTTTTTATCTTTGGAAATAATTATGGGCTGCTTTTGTTGTGTGTGGAGACGTTTCGAAATTGTTTTCTTCTTTTTCATGTTTGTTTTTTGTTTATTTATTTATTTTTTGTGGATTCCGGAGAGATTCTAATGCTATTTCTTCTTTATTATTGGAGTGGTGTATCCTCTTATTTGTCGTGTTTTTTCTACTTACTCTAGCGGTATTTTACGAAGGGTTTCGTCAGCAGCTATTGTGAAAAATTCGTTGTGCTAGGGAGTGTGGAATGGATTTTAGACAACATTTAGGGTGGATACCCTTGAAATGGAGATATTGTTGAGTGTCTGTGGGGTTACGGCAAATGTCTGTGATGATGTAATTGTTTTTGTCTTAATGAGTATGTATAGCAATGGCAATTCATTATAGCTATATTCTAGTCTGAACGTAATTTTGGTGTAGATTGTGTAGTTTGTTTATGTCTCTCAGGAATAAAAAAAACGTGAAAAAGAATAAATGCGACAAACGCGCACGGACAAGAACTTTCTGACCTACTCACCACTTATCTATATGTACACGATACTTTGTCCATCAGAAAAACCAACGGATCTCGACATGTAAAGTCACAAGTTTATTGGCCTGAAGAGAGTTAACTTTAGACTTGAAACACGTGTAGCGATACAAATACCATTATGGACACTTAATATATCATACAAAAAGCAAGTAATATTAATAACAATAACAACAATATGTCTACACTTTAGACAAAACGTTCACGGCTTCTCGCACTTTTTTCTTATATATATATATATATATATATATATATATATATATATATATATATAAATTTTTAAACTAGTTATTTCGCTACCCAGCTTTCTACCATGAGTGATGCCTTCAGGCAATTTTTAATAACTGATTTTACGGTTTACCGGTTAACGGTAAAATCAGCTATTAAAAATCACCTGAAGACATCACTCATGGTAGAAACCAGGGTAACGAAGTAACTCGTTTAAAAATGGAAAATATTCAAAAGTTCTACAATATAATTTTATCGAACACATTTTATTACAAATGTGTACTGATCTAACCCTATTATGAACAAAAACTAAGTATTAAGAAATCAATCAATCAATCAATACACACACACACACACACACACACACACACACACATATATATATATATATATATATACAATTTCACACCCTGCTTGAGCACTCTGGAAGAATGGTAGACTTTGAAAACCAGTAGCCACTCTGGCATCTACGCATCGTTCATTCAGCAATGAATTAGAACACTCAGCTATTGGGCGTGTATAATGATAATATACACACTAAAAAGTCTACCTCCTTCTCCTGAGCGCCCGTAGATTAGAGGTAGAATCGCCGACTGACGGCAATTCGGTCGGGTTTCAACCCTGGGTAAAACACTATGGGCTGTCTGAACGTACTGCTGAGCTGTGATACTGCGAAACGGATCTGTCTGCGGATGACTATATATATATATATATATATATATATATATATATATATATATCAAGACGGGATAAATTAAAAGAAATATCTAGCAGGAAGAGAATATACCAACTTACTAAGCCCCGTTTTAATGTAAAGCGATGTCGAAAGCGAGAATCAAACTCACTGCTGAGCTGTAGGTGGTTTAGCAAGACGAGCTCTAGGGCACCACATTGAAGTGACTGTGAAGGCTGTGAAAAGGATTTGTTTATTGAATAGAAGAAGAGACATAAAACTAAAACTGAGTCATAAAAATGGAAAAAGAAAGAATGAAAAAGAAAAAAAAACATAATGAAAAAATGAATAAAACAATCGAAATAATCAAAGAAAAATGATAATAAAATGAATGAGAAAAAGAAAGAATAAGAAAAAAATTAGGGAATAATTTTCGTGGTAAATTTTCATTGTAAGTCCCGACGCTTTTCCCCTTCAAATTTATCCAAAATAGCATTATCTCTGTGCAAATGTATATGCTGAACTCAAATCAACTGTTAGTTATTGAAGAAACTTACCTTTTTTTTTTTATCTAAATGTCCATAAAAATAAAAACGAACTATATCTTGCACTTTTTCTCTCCCGTAACTCTCACGAAGTCATGTAATTAACTGCATAATGACGTCCTGCGTAATGCAACGAATTGGGGCAGATTTTTCCTCGGTTTTTCTTCATTTACTGATACTTCCGGCGATGTACTTCCGGTAAAAAAGTAATGCGCTATTGTATTTCTACGCTTGTTACTTTCATACCAGGAAGTTATAGCCGGAAGTTTCAGTACAAGAAGAAAAACAACCAAAATTCGACAGAAAATTCTGCCTACGTAGAACGTCATTCTGCAGTTAATTACATGACTTCGTGAGAATTACGGGAGAGAAAATGTGCAAGATATAGTTCGTTTTTTTTAATGGACTTTCAAAGCAAAAAAAGGGAAGTTTCTTCAATAACTAATTGTTGATTTAAGTTCAGCATATACATATATAATATGAAATATTTAGTCTTGTTAAATTTCCATGTCATGTTTTTTCTAAGAAAGCAGATGAAATCAAATAGACCCTGGTGTCGATCTGAGTCGTTAACTTTAAATTCATTTCTTTTTATAATATTCGTTCTCCTTTTCTTTTTCTTTCTCTTCTTTCCGTTTATTAATTTTCTATATTTTTCTTTTTCTTTCTCTCTTTGGTATTTTTTGAATGAGCGAGGAAATGTTTCTGTAGATTACCGTTACAAATGTCTGTTCTCGGTATGGGCAGGTGAGTGTCTGTGTGTAATTATTTTCTGGATTATTTTGAATATGAACTGTTGTATCATTTGGGCCTGACGAGCAGGTTTGCTGCGAAATACATATTACCCATAAAATTGTAGAATATCTAAATATTTTTCTAGATCCTATTACTCTGTAAAATTAAGTAAATAAATTAACATTGAGTTCTTTTGAGTTCGTCTCTATCTGAATTTACCTGACTTAAACACCATATATTTTACGTTATATATATATATATATATATATATTATACGATTATCGATCAAAAATAATGTTCAAACAAATCATTTCAAATTGTCGATTGTATATATATATATATATATATATATATATATATATATATATATATATATATATTTCGAATCGATTTACAGGGTATGCTAGAAATCATTGAAACGCTTAGAATTTACGAACTCTTCTCCTCCGAGACGCCGTATGCGGATTCAACCAAAATCAAGTTACTCGTAGATCAAGGTCCGAATCTTTGACGTACAAAAATTGTTCGAATTAATGTACAGGGTTTGTCAAAAATCAACGACAAACATAATATCCGATGTTTTTTGGGGCAATTTTAAACATTTCTTCAAGATGTTTCACTGAAGGTCAACCAAAATCGAGTCACTGGTAGATCAAAGTCTGATGCCTTGATGTGCGTTCAAAAATTTCAATATATATATGAAATGATTTGTGTGAACATTATTTTTGATCGATAATCGTATTTTAGTAGTTACTCTGTTTATAATCAAACATTATTGTATATTTATTTCTACCGGCCTGATTATTTACGATAATCATCATGTTACGGAAATTAACGAATATTAACGAAACTTGGTTATAAACAAGCGACAATTTAAAATGAATTGTTTGAATATTATTTTTGATCGATACTCGTATTTAAGTAGATATTCTGTTTTTAATCAAACAGTATTATATATTTATATATACGGGCCTGATTATTTACGATAATCATCATATTACGGAAATTAACGAAGATTAACGAAACTTGGTTATAAACAAGCGACAATTTAAAATGATTTGTTTGAACATTATTTCTGATCGATACTCGTATTTAAGTAGATATTCTGTTTTTAATCAAACAGTATTATATATTTATATATACGGGCCTGATTATTTACGATAATCATCATGTTACGGAAATTAACGAAGATTAACGAAACTTGGTTATAAACAAGCGTCAATTTAAAATGATTTGTTTGAACATTATTTTTGATCGATACTCGTATTTAAGTAGATATTCTGTTTTTAATCAAACAGTATTATATATTTATATCTACCGCCCTGATTATTTCTGTTTTTAATCAAACAGTATTATATATTTATATCTACCGGCCTGATTATTTACGATAATCATCATGTTACGGAAATTAACGAAGATTAACGAAACTTGGTTATAAACAAGCGACAATTTGAAATGATTTGTTTGAACATTATTTTTGATCGATACTCGTATTTAAGTAGATATTCTGTTTTTAATCGAACAGTATTATATATTTATATCTACCGGCCTGATTATTTACGATAATCATCATGTTACGGAAATTAACGAAGATTAACGAAACTTGGTACAAGCAATAGTGTGAAATGATTTGTTTGAACATTATTTTTGATCGATACTCGTATTTAAGTAGATATTCTGTTTTTAATCAAACAGTATTATACATTTATTTCTACCGGCCTGATTATTTACGATAAATTTTTGTTACAAAAATGTGTGTCATTCAGCAGGTTGAAATTATGATACATTTCAGAGCAGATATGGTTATTACGATGAATCGAAAATTGTGTGGATGTAGATAGGGGTCGCAGGTTCGAATCCTGCCGAATGATAAACATTTTCGATCAAAAATAATGTTCAAATAAATAATTTCAAATTGTCGGTTGTTTATTACCAAGTTTCGTTAATGTTCGTTAATTTTTGTATATATACATTTTTTTTTAATCATTTAACCCCGAGCAAGGCAGAAATGCCACTGATGAGCTGGGGGCTACATAAATGTAAAAAGATTAATTAGAAAAGAGTGAGGAGTACAAACTAGTTAGAAAGGAGCAATAGATAACTGGGAATGCAGGTGCGATGACAGATACATAGGTGGAGAGAAAGGGAAGGATATGGGGGGAGAGCTAGAGTCCAGTGGTTAATAGATGAGTATTGACATTGCATGTAAATTTCTGGAGGTTGTAGCCGTCAGGAAAGCAAGAATATGGGAGAGAGTTCCACAGGCGGGAAGTGCGAGAGAAGAAGCTGCAGGAGTAGAATTGTCGTCTGCATTTGACTAACCTGACTGTGAATGGGTGGGACCCAGTTGCCAGTCTGGTTGCACGAGTTGAGGAGACAGAATAAACAAAGGGAGGCCACATTTCGACGGTGGGGAAGTGGCTGCAGTCGAGCCGCCAGATCAGTAACTATCACATTACAGACTCTCCTTTGGAGCCTGTCGAGAACACTGAGGAGAACGGCAGGGGCGCCTGACCATAAATGGCAGCAGTACTCCATGCACGGACGGATGGTTGACTTGTATATATGCAGGATGGATTCAGGCGGTAAAAAAACATCTTGGATCGGCACAGTGGCACAACCTTCTTGGCAGTAAATTATATATATATATATATATATATATGTAAACGTGTTACGGAAATTAACGAATTTTAACGAAACTTGGTTATAAGCAACCGACAATTTGTAATGAATTATTTTGAACATTATTTTTACCGATTCAAAATAATTCATTACAAATTGTCGGTTGCTTATAACCAAGTTTCGTTAAAATTCGTTAATTTCCGTAACATGTTTACATTTGTTGAGATTACGATACATATATTTGCAGATATGTTTGCTTACGGTAAATCGAAAATTGTGTTATATAAGCATGATAAAAACCGCGTCTGATCAAGAGGCTATCCATGGTCGAATGGTCAAGACGGTACTAGATCAAATGCTAAACTTCCCCTATGTAATAGGTGTCGTAAATTCGAATCCTGCTGGATAGCATACATTTTCATAATAAAATTTTTTCGTAAATAATCAGGCCGGTAGATATAAATATAAAAATACTGTTTAATTAAAAACAGAATATCTACTTAAATACGAGTATCGGTAAAAATAATGTTCAAAATAATTCATTATATATATATATGAAGAGAGAGAAAAAGTAAAGGTACGCGAAGAAAAAAGAACGGTAAAGAATTCTTGCATAAAGCTTTTTGGCAGAAAATAAAACCGTGTGAATTGGGCCTTCTTTTAGAAAATAGAAGAAAGATAGCGAAAAGCAAGAAAAGAATGATCGAACAAAAAGAGAAATTAGGCATAATCACGGAAATGGTGTGTGTGTGTATGTGTGTGTGTCTGAGAGAGAGAGGGAAAGAGAGAAAGTAAGAGAGTAAGAGAGAGAGTGAGAGAAAGAGAGAGAGTAAGAGAGAGAGAGAAGAAGAGAGTGAGTAAAAAAGGAAGAATGACTTAGAAAGTAAGAGAAAGAGAAGTCATACAAGAAAATAAAAAGAAAAAATATAGATGGAAGGAAAAACAGTCAAATAAAACGACACAAAGAACTTCAAATCCACAGGAAAAAAAAAAACGGTAAATTAATAAAACCATAGAAACAGAATTGGGCAAACAAAAACATACACATATGTAAATCACAAAAAAATTAAAAATAAGTAGAAAGAATTTCAGAAAGAAAAAAAAACGAATTCTTGAAAGCCAACAGGCAACTCAATCACCGTTAAATGATAACAAATTCCTGAATCTAACCGAAGACTTCACTCGTCGAATTAGTATCAGTTTGTCTTCACTCGCTACAAGGTGGCTTTTCTCTTCCTTTGTCTTGCGCATATTTGTTCAGCCTCCAACCACTTTTACTTTTTACTTGAAAAAAGATAATTTTTTAAAGTAGGTTTTCTTTCCAGATACAAAATACAGAAGCTTCTCTTTTATTATTTCAGATTCTTTTTTTATAAGCAAATGTAAAACCAAGTTTTGTTCATCGTTCACTTGACTATAATAAACTCAAATGGAAAAGAAATTATAATCAACACGTTTAACTCAATTACTTTTTTTTTATTTTCTTGTCGCCTAAAACAATCCACCTGCTTGGATATGCATTGTGGTGAAATGGATATCAGCTCGGAAAGGGAAACTGAAGTGCCGAGTTCGAATTCCTCTTAGATTCGTTGCAATCACTTACGCGGATATACGATTAAAAAAGATTTGGGTTGAATAACAAGAAATATTGTTCTATAGCATTGGATAGAAACTCGTCTACCGCAAAAAAAATTATTGTAGAGGAACATCCTATCCTACACCGAAATGGATATGGTCTAGTCTATAAAAGACTGTGACTGGGGGCATACGTCAGTATACGTCACTAGAGTGACGACGCTATGACACTGTCAGCTCTCTGCCTTCGGGTAGAGAGCGCTCTCTGCTTGCGAGCAGAGAGCACTAACCCAGTCGTGGTTCCGCCGAAGGGTAGAATCACGACTGGGGAAAAATAGACTGACATTTTTTGACCTGGCTATATGTTCGGGAAGACCCACAATAAATAGACCTTGAATCGCATATAACCTTACCTGGGAAGGTTGTTAAATACCGCATACGTCACTAGACGGCTCTATAACACTGTCAGCATTCTGCCTTCGGGTAGAGGGCACTCTTTGCTTCCGAGCAGAGAGCAATAACCTAGTCGTGGTTCCGCCGAAGGGTAGAATCACGACTGGGGAAAAATAGACAGACATTTTTTGGCCGGGCCATATAACCCGGAAAGCCCAGTTATTAACTGACCATGTGTCATATGTTGTCCTTACTGGGAGGGACAGCTAAATAATGCATTCGTCACTAGACGGATCTATGCCACTGTCAGCACTCTGCTTTCGGGTGGAGGGCGCTCTCTGCTTCCGAGCAGAGAGCAATAACCCAGTCATGGTTCTGCCGAAGGGTAGAATCACGACTGGGGAAAAATAGACTGACATTTTTTGGCCTGGCTATATGGCCGGGAAGACCCACAATAAATAGACCTTGTGTCACATCTAGCCTTGCGTGGGAAGGTTGGTAAATACAGCATACGTCACTAGACGGATCTATGACACTGTCAACTCTCTGTCTCTGAGCAGAGAGCACTAACCTAGTCGTGGTTCCGCCGAAGGGCAGAATCACGACTGGGGAAAAATAGACAGACATTTTTTGGCCTGGCTATATGGCCGGGAACACCCACAATAAAAAGACCTTGTGTCGCAAATAACCTTACGTGGGAAGGTTGTTAAATACCGCATACATCACTACACGGCTCTATGACAGTGTCAGCTCTCTTCGGGTGGAGCAATAACCCAGTCGTGGTTCCGCCGAAGGGTAGAAGCACGACTGGGTATATTAGACAGACATTTTTTGGCCGGGTCATATAGCCCGGAAAGCCCAGTTATAAACTGACCATGTGTCATATGTTGCCCTTACTGGGAGGGACATCTAAATAATGCATACGTCACTAGACTGACGACGCTATGACACTGTCAGATCTCTGCCTTCGGGGTAGAGAGCGCTTTCTGCTTGCGAGCAGAAAGCACTAACCCAGTCGTTGTTCCGCCGAAGGGTAGAATCACGACTGGGGAAAAATAGACAGATATTTTTTGGCCTGGCTATATGGCCGGGAACACCCACAATAAAAAGACCTTGTGTCGCATATAACCTTACCTGGGAAGGTTGTTAAATACCGCATTCGTCACTAGACGGATCTATGACACTGTCAGCTCTCTGCCTTCGAGTGGAGGGCGCTCTCTGCTTCCGAGCAGAGAGCAATAACCCAGTCGTGGTTCCGCCGAAGGGTAGAATCACGACTGGGGAAAAATAGACATACATGTTTTGGCCTGGCTATATAGCCGGGAAGACCAACAATAAATAGACCTGTCACATCTAACATTACGTGGTAAGGTTGGTAAATACAGCATGCGTCACTAGACTGACGACGCTATGACACTGTCAGCACTCTGCCTCCGGGAAGAGAGCACTAACCCAGCCGTGGTTCCGCCGAAGGGTAGAATCACGACTGGGGAAAAATAGATAGATATTTTTTGGCCTGGCTATATGGCCAGGAAGACCCACAATAAATAAACCTTGTGTCACATCTAGCCTTGCGTGGGAAGGTTGGTAAATACCGCATACGTCACTAGACGGACGCATACGTCACTAGACGGCGACATTTTCTACTTGATCGTTATTCCAGTTACTATTCGTTGATTCTTCCTATACGTTTGTTGGTTTATTGTACTGTTGTATAACAAATCTCTTCTAATCTATCTTCAGTGTTATGTATTATTCTTACGCTATTCTTTTCCCTGATATTCCTTCCCGGGATATATATAAAATAATAATAATAAATGGCCTGCTCCTACGGGAAAATCTGCTGAACGCTATCTTTCAACATGGAATTAACAAGCATGGAAAAGTACGCTAATAAAATTAAAAAATGAGTTTAATATCTCACTTTGATGCACAGTTTGCCATATCGCCGATTAAGCGAATGATTATTGTATCAAAAAGAAGAAATTTTAAGGCAAATCTTCTTCTATGGGCTGTGTATCTTCAGGACATAGGAGATCATGGCTCTCCACAACTTCATCGTTGTGGCTCTTAGGTCTTTCCTCCTGATTGACATGCATTTACCTTGACTGGATCATTCCACTCTTGGATAATCATTGCTTTCACTGAGCTGTCTTCAGGATCATACTGGCAAAGTTTAGTTACACATCCGGTTATCATTCTTCTAACAAATTAATCAGGAATTTAATCCCACACGTATAAATTTGCTATTAAAAAGTTTGTTTTTGCCAGTTGTTGATCGAGATGCAAGTGGAAAATCTTCTGAAAGCTCTCTTCCCACCTGCCTTGAGCCAGCATGGAAGTAACGATTGTCTTTCTTCTTGAGTGACTTGCATTTACTTTGACTCGATCCTTCCACCCATGGATACTCAGTTCTGTAATGTGATCGATCCCGACTTAGCAGCTCATATACAGTCACTTCCTCACCGACGCAATGTGGCTTCCCTGTGTCTCTTCTACAAATACTTTCACGGCTTCTGCTCCGATGAACTTACCTCACTGGTGCCCCGTATGTATGAATACTGCTGCCCTATCTGGTCGGGTGCCCCTGCTATCCACCTAGGTGTCTTTGACAAAATCCAACGGAGAATCTGTAATGAGATCGATCCCGACTTGGTAGCTCAGATACAGTCACTTTCTCTTGCGTCTTTTCTACAAATACTTCCACGGCTTCTGCACCGATGAACTTAACTCACTGGTGCTCCCTATATATGAATACTGCTGCCATATCTGGTCGGGTGCCCCTGCTATCCACCTAGGTGTCTTTGACAAAATCCAACGGAGAATCTGTAATGAGATCGATCCCGACTTGGCGGTTCAGATACAATCAATTTCACACCGGCTCAATATGGCTTCCCTGTATCTCTTCTACAAATACTTTCACGGCTTCTGCTCCGATGAACTTAGCTCACTGGTGCCCCGTATGTATGAATACTGCTGCCATATCTGGTCGGGTGCTCCTGTTATCCACCTAGGTGTCCGTGACAAAATCCAACGGAGAATCTGTAATGTGATCGATCCGGACTTGGCGGTTCAGATACAGTCACTTTCTCACCGGCGCAATTTGGCTTTTAGGTGGTACTAGTGCAGATTATAGTAATGTCATTGATGATGATGATGACGATTATGTTACTAATGATGATGATGGTGTTAAAAATTAAATGCGCGATTTCAGTTTGTTTTAACTCGTTTCCTAGCAGTTATAATAGTAAGTCTTAGTCTATTTGCCGTGGCGTTTGTAACAGATACTCTTGACTGTCACCAACGATATTATAAGCCATGACACTTTCAGATGTCATAGTTATCTCTATTGAACTAACAATTGTAGAATCCATAGCTAAATCCGCTGTTAAGATGGTCGGTTCTCTGTGTAGGGCTAGGAAGTTTTTGCCGTTTGAAACCATCCTGCACATATACAAATCTACCATCTGCCCGTGCATTGAATACTGCTGCCATATCTGGTCGGGTGCCCCTGTTATCCACCCAGCGGTCCTTGACCGAATCCAACGGTGAATCTGTAATGTGATCGATCCCGACTTGGTAGCTCAAATACAGTCACTTTCTCACCGACGCATTGTGGCTTCCCTGTGTCTCTTCTACAAATACTTTCACGGCTTTTGCTCAGATGAACTTAGCTCACTGGTACATCCTATATATGAATTTACTAGAGCCACAAGATTAGCACACTAGGTCTCACACTTTTACTGTGAAACCGATACATTGTAAACGCAAATTCTATTTCAGCAGCTTATTTTTTTCGCCATTTCCGTCTGTGGAATTCCCTTTCGCATACTCGCTTTCCCCGACAGCTACAATATTCAAGAATTCAAATGTAAAGTCAATAGTCATCTCCTGTCTCACTAACTTACATCTTCTTTGTCATGCTCTTTTCTCCGTCCATTCCACTCATGAGAGTGGGGTGGACGGGGTGTCTTCCTGACACCCCCTGTAACCTGTCACTCTTTCTCATAACATTTCTCCTATGTAGCCTCTTGCAAAACAGTGGCAGTAAGATGTCTTGTTTAGGGCGATATGATTATAAAAAAATGATAGATATGAAAAGTCAAAGATAGATAGATCGATAGATAGATAGATATGTAAAGTCTGAGATATATAGATAGATAGATATTCAGTCAATATTCTCATCCTTCTCTTACTCACTTCCTGACACCCACTATAACCTGTCACTCTATCTCACAACTTTCCTCTTATGTAACCCCCTGTACAACAGTGGCAGCAAAATGCTTGCTTCGGGCGACACGATTATAAAGAAAACAAAAAAACATCCATTTGCTTTAACTGGATCCTTTCACCCTTGGAATAATCGTTGCATTCACTGAGCTATGTTATCAGAATCATAATGGCAAAGTCTATTTATAAATTTTGTTACCGTTCGTCTAACAAAGTCAACAGGATTTTAATCCCACACGTTTAAATTTGCCATTAAAATGCATTGCTTTTGTTCAGTTGTTGATCGAGATACAAAAAATAAAATCTTCTGAACGCTCTCTTCCAATATGCCTTGAGCCAGTCGAGAAGAGTAGGCTAATAAAATTAGAAAATTAGAAAAATATGTCATCTTGATGCGCAGTTTTCAACATCGCGTAGTAAGTGAAGAAATTTTAACGTGAATTTTCTCCTTCTATGTGCTGTGTATCTTCAATACATAAGGGGTCATGGCTCTCCACAACTTCATCTCCTCTGTGGCTCTTAGTAATTGTAATAGTATTAGTAATGTCTTTCCTTTTGAGTTTCTTGTATTTGCTTTGACTGGATCCTTCCATCCTCGTATAACCATTTGTTTCACTCAGCTATGCCTTCAGGTACATAGTGGCGAAGTCTTGTGTAGTTCAGTCAGTTAAGTGCCATAAGTGATATACGCTTGGGAGATCATGTCTCGAAAGAGACATGACTGACTGGGCAGAAGATTATCCCGCAGTAGGTTGCCATGGCTTTCTGCGGTAGACTGGTTGCCGACCAAGGCTATAGAACCCAAACTGTCCTGTTATTTAACCCATAACTAGAAGGAAGAGACGGATTAATACCTTTCCCAAGGGTATTTGCGCGTAAGTGAATGCAATGAATTCAACTGGAATTCGAACTCGGCTCCCCAATTTCTCGTTCCGAGCCGATATCCAATGCACCACAAACAACTCCTTTTATTACTCGTTTCAGAATGTCACCAGGATTTTGATCTCAGTTGTTTAAATTCGCCATTTGTCAGTTGTTGATGGAGATGAAAAATGAAAATCTGAACGCTCTCTTTCAACATACCTTGAGCCAGTATGGGAATGCAGGCTCATAAAATTAATATGAGAATAAATATCTCATGTTGATGTCGGGTCTGCAACATTGCAGAGTAACCGAACTCTTCTTCTTCTTCTTCTTCTTCTTCTTCTTCTTCTTCTTCTATGTGCCCTGTCCCTTCAGGACGTAGGCGATCATGGTTCTCCACGTCTCCCTATCCCTTGTGGCTCTTAGTATGTTTGCTCCTGTTACACCTCGCAACCCCCTTTCCGTCATCCACCTGATCAGACCCTGCGAATATTTTATCCGCTGCCTTCCTCTGTCTCTCTTTCCTTCTATCTGGCCAGTCAGTATCAGGTTCTCCAAGCTCTACTTTCTCATTGCATGTCCCAGGAACTTCAGTTGTCTCTTTCTGATGCTCATTATCATTTTCCTTTTTGTTGCCATTCTTTCCAGCACCTCATCGTTGCTTGCATGCTCAGTCCACGATATCCGCAGCATAACCAGATATTTTAAAGTGTGTATTATGGTGCAGTGGATATCGACTCGGAACGACAAATCGGGGAACCGAGTTCGAATTCCAGTTGAATACGTTGCATTGACTTACGCACAAATACTTTGGGAAAAGTATTAATCTGTCTCTTCCTTCTAGTCATGGGTTAAATAGTAGGACAGACTGGGTTCTATAGCATTGGCTGGCAACTAGTCCTCCGCAAAAAGCAATGGCAAACTACTGCGGGATAATCTTTTGACCAGTCAACCCCGTTTCTTTCTTGACATGATCACCCAAAGCGTGTATCACGTCTAGCACTTACTTAACTGTTATAATGGTATGCATTTTGTTCGTTGTGTACATACATCCATACATACATATAGACAGACAGACACACACACACACACATACGCACACACATATATATATACAAACATTCAACCGTCACACTCAAAGCCAAGCAGTTAACACACTAAAAAATAATCGATCGTCGAAAATTTTGCAATCCTTAAAAATCAGCAGAAAACTAGACGATAAGGAAGAATTTAGAAAAAAATAAAAAAATAAAAATTAAGAAAGAGAAGAAAAACAGTAACATGACATTCAGTAAGCGAAAAAGAATGACAGACTCACAGACTTAGACTCAAATTAACAAATAACGCCGGTTCCATAAAGGTATATGTTTACGAGACTTTGAAGTCGGCATTACGGAAGTGACGCCGATTAGCTACGTGACAATCTTTCAATGTTATTTCTATTAATAGCCTACCTGCAATTCCAGATATCAAGTACTTTGCAAAGCCAGCAAAAATCACTTTTTACCAGTAAACTACTGACAGTCCGAAGTTTTCCAGCTTAACACTACTATGCGCGCCTGTGTGTATGTTTGCATGCATAGATGAATGTATATGCCGTAAAAGAAATATAGCAGCCTTCAAAGAACTATTAAGAATGTTTCTTTATGTGATGGAAAATGTCGAAAATAAAATTCATTTGGGTGTGTAGAGGAAAGAAAAAAATTTTCAATACAAACAAACGCCAAAGAAAACATCGAACTTAAAACGATGCCAAAAATATGGAAGAATAAATGAAATATCAAATAAAAATACAAAATCAAATCGTTCGAGAATTTTCTAAAATTAAACAAAAACTCAAGACACAAAATGCATTCGCAAAAATATATATTAGCAGCAGTTTTATTGCTAGTATAGGGGATAAAAAATTCTAAGAGTCTTTGTTTCTCACTGAGTGTTCCATACTTATAGTCTTTAAGAAAACTGGATTAACTTAAGTAATATATATATATATATATATTCAGATACTTTAATCCAAGCGAAAAAAGTAGGAACGTAAATTCCAAAAAATTATTTTCTTTTATCTTTTTCTTTTTCTTTTTTTAATTTCTTTTCAAATCTATTTAAAAAGGGAAATGAGACTGATTTTCCTCCAGTTTCTGAAAGGATTTTTTTGTAGCTGAGGTGATGTGTTATCCCCCGTGGGGATTTTCATATCGAAATGGTCATTCGACATCCTTGAATTAATCCTATTTTAATTTATATATATATATATATATATATATATATATATATATATATATATATATGAGTTCGAAATATAGATCGAAAACCGACAAGATCTATAGAATAAATAAGTGTGTTTTTAATCTATCATGTTTCACTTTAGCAAGCTTCCTCAGATATCTTTTCAAAGACGAATGATTTTAAATTATTTTTTTAAATTTAAAAAAAGTCCACAGAGACAGTATGTTGATTGAAATTTGATTTCATTGGTCAGATACGTGTCACATGTAATAAAACATTTATTTTCGCCTACATACACTTTCATTTAAAATATCAATCCATTGTTTTATTAGACGTGACACGTATCTGAACAATGAAATCAAACCTCACTCAACATATATATATATATATATATATATATATATATATATATGTGTGTGTGTGTGTGTGTGTGTGTGTGTGTGTGTGTGTGAGTGGCTGAGAAAGCATGTATTAAAATGAATTTTTTTTTATATAATCGTGTGGCCCCAAACAGGGCATTTTACTGCCACTGTTTTGCAGGGGGTTACATATGAGGAATGTTATGAGAAAGAGTGACAGGCTACAGAGGGTGTCAGGAAGAGAGTAGGAGAAGGAAGAGAATACGGACGAGTGCGGCGGGCGGAGAAAAAAGTATGAGAGAGAGAGAGAGAGAGAGAGAGAGGATGTAAATTAGTGAGACAGGAGGTGACTATTGATTTTACATTTGAATTCTTGAAGATTGTAGGTGTCGAGAAAGGCAAGTATGCGGAAGGGAATTCCACAGGAGAGAAGTGCGAGAAAAGAAACTAATATAGTAGATGTTACGTTTACAATTTATCGGTTTCACAGTAAAAGGGTGGGACCTAGTTGCTAATCTTGTTGCTCGAGGAAATTCATACATAGGGGGAACCAGTGAGCTAAGATCATTGGAGCAGAACCAATGAAAGTATTTGTAGAAGAGACACAGGGAAGCCACAATGCGTCGGTGAGAAAGCGACTGTATCCTAGCTGCCAAGTCAGGATCGATCACATTACAGATTCTCCGTTGGATTTGGTCAAGGACCCCTAGGTGGATAGCAGGAGCAATGTTGAAAACAACTATATCCCCTCTCAGTTTTATCTGAATTGTCTGAATTTACTCGGGGTTTTATGCGTTATGAGATCATTAGTTGCATATTAAAAACTGACCATTTAATGGATTTGAATTTATGTTCTCTAGATGTTAATGGAAATTTAATATTATAAAGTTAGGTTACTTATTTTTAATAAGAAGGAATAATTTAAATATTCTAAGATTACATGTAATTTAAATTTTTATTAAAATTGTAAAATTATCAAATAATTAAAAATCACCAGCGTCACTGTATTGGTCCGTCTGTCAGAGCTATGTGCTAGAATAGCCTTCTTGCACAAAGCAGAAACTGCTGATTATTTATAGTTTGGAAGAGTTTATTTGTTTATGGGTAAATTTTCACAAGAATAGAATGTAAGTGAAGTTTTGGAAATATATGTAGTAGAGAAATGATCAGTTCAGTTTTAAGGTATATATTTAAAAAAAGGGTAAACTTTATAGATAAAAGCAATCAGTAAATATATTGAGATAATTTTAGATATATTCAAGAGTGTGGAAAATTCTATGGTGGTAAAAATTAGTTATATCATTGTGTTGGTTTAATAAGTTAGTTTTTGAGAATTTAATTATATGGATTTTTTCTTGTAAGCAAAGGAAACATGTGTAACTATTTATATTTTCTAGCTTTTGTTAATATATTACACTTAACTGTAGAAGTTTTATTTGCATCTTTCAACTGCCAGTAGTATTGAGAACGATATATATATATATATATATATATATATATATATATATATATATATATATATATATAAAGAGAGAGAGGTAGAATTACTATATATTTTCTTATTGAAAGAAAGGTTATGATGATAAAACCGTGTCTTAATCCTATTCTTAGTACAATTAATATATTATTTGGTCAAATTAGAATATCCAGTTCTGGAAATGCTATGTTATGGTTATGACAATTGCAAGAATTAGTGATATTATCGTTATTTATAAGTTGTTTATGATTAATATTATAATGTTGTTTTAAGATTTTAATATTGTTTTTTTATTATCATGCCAAGATTATTAGTGCGACTATAACTAAGTTTCAGTGTATTTTATAAAAGATTTTGCTAAGAGAGAGTATTTCTGAACTAAGTTAAAGAATTTATTGCCTAACTTGGTATTAGACTTTTGATTAAGGGATGGTATATACCAAATTGTTTATTCTTTTTCTATTATGTTAGGTATTATGATTAATTTGCTTCTCATATTTAATATAATTTCTTTTATAGCTGCTGTCTTTTAGGACTGTATTGTAGTCATGACTGTGTTTATAGAAAATGTCTTCATTTGAGGAATTGTTGTTTATTCTGTGTTAAAATGAATGTGGTATGTGTTTAATAATAGACGGTGGGTGATTAGATTTAGGATGTATGTAGATAAGGTTAGTATCATGGTTTACATAGGGTGAGTAAGCGTTATTAACTAAATTTAGGGTAACGTTTACATAATTTTTTTATGTTGGTTTGTACAATTACATTTAGATTAAAATTTTTCATAATGGTCATGTGTACCAAATTATTTTTATACTTCGATTATATTTGATTACTTTGCTTATGATATTTGATACAACTACATTTATAGCCGCAGTTTTTTTGTATGTAGGTATTTACAAATCCTATCTGCTTTAAAGTTAGTGGAATTGGAGACGATTATGAGACCATCGTCTCTCTCTATATATATGTATTTACAAATTTTATCTGCTTTAAAGTTTGTGAAATTGTAGACAATTATGAGAACATGGTCTTTGTATACATATATGTATTTACAAATTATATCTGTTTTAAAGTTAGTGGAATTGTAGACGATTATGAAACCATCGTCTCTATATACATATATGTATTTACAAATCCTATCTGCTTTAGTGTTGGTAGGATTGTAAACGATTATGAGACCATCGTCCCTATATACATATATGTATTTATAAATTATATCTGCTTTAAAGTTAGTGGAATTGGAGACGATTATGAAACCATCGTCTCTATATACATATATGTATTTAAAAATTTTATCTGCTTTAAAGGTAGTGGAATTGTAGATAACTACGAGAACATGGTCTTTGTATACATATATGTATTTACAAATTATATCTGCTTTAAAGTTAGTGGAATTGTAGACGATTATGAAACCATCGTCTCTATATACATATATGTATTTAAAAATTTTATCTGCTTTAAAGGTAGTGGAATTGTAGATAACTACGAGAACATGGTCTTTGTATACATATATGTATTTACAAATTATATCTGCTTTAAAGTTAGTGGAATTGTAGACGATTATGAGACCATTGTCTCGATATACATATATGTATTTACAAATTTTATCTGCTTTAAAGTTATGGAATTGTAGACGATTATGAGAACATGGTCTTTGTATTCATATATGTATTTACAAATTATATCTGATTTAAAGTTAGTGGAATTGTAGACGATTATGAGACCATCACCTCTATATACATATATGTTTTTACAAATTATATCTGCTTTAAAGTTTGGTGAATTGTAGACAATTATGAGAACATGGTCTTTGTATACATATATGTTTTTACAAATTATATCTGCTTTTAAGTTAGTGGAATTGTAGACGATTTTGCGACCATGGTCTCTATATACATATATGTATTTACAAATTATATCTACTTTAAAGTTAATGGAATTGTAGATCATTGTCTCTATATATGTTTTATAAATTCTATTTGTTTTAAAGTTAGTAGAATTGTAGACAATTGTGAGACCATTGTCTCTTTACAATGCAATATCTGCTGTACCAACATCACGATGTGCATCGAGGTTGTACAAAATACACAGACCCAAAATATCCGATGATTAAGCAGATTCCTGGGCTCTCATGGCAATGTTAAATGGATCCTCGGAACTAGATTTTATCCGCTGTTCATTTTTATGGATGATGACTGATTGTTTAAAATTTAAAATTATATTTCTTTCTTGAATAATGAGATCAGAAAATTTCAAAGCAAAGTCCAAGGTTAAGATAAATTAATCCTTTGAGTTAGAGGGTATTAATTTACTGTATCAAATTGGATAATTGAACATTTACATTTGTTATTAATATGTTTGAAACAATTAATGACATCAATGGTATTATTCAAATGGGTTAATTCCATAGTCTCTTTGATTTGCAGGCTGATTCTCTCAAGAATTTGTTTCCTAAATTTGCCATTTTCTGGTTTCGTTAGATTAATAAATCTAGTTGTGCAACCTCTATTAAATTCGGGTTTGTGATCTTTGATATTAATGTATGATTCAAAAAGTTTGAGTTTGGGGTCCCTGTCGTTAATTTTTAACTTGTCGGTTATAATTTTATTATTAAGATGGATATTATCAAATATATTATAATTGCGAATGTTAACATTTCTTTAGAATTTTTGGTTAGGATTTTAGTAAAGGAGTAGCAGTACTGTGGTGTAGTTTTATAGTAATTATCTGTTTTGTCAAAATGTAAAAAGATTTTGACTAATGATTCCATTGTTAAAGAAATTAACACATTTGATTATATTGGTTTTACTAAGAATAGCCTTAAGACAAGATTTTATCGACATTCTGGTTTACACTTTTGACATGTCTACATTTGTTGTACAAGTTCATACACACAATTCTTTTAAAATGTAATAACCCTGTACTCAACTTCAACATCTCATATGATGGCCCTCTTTATTTTTAGTTTAACCTTATATTTTAAACTCCTTACCTTAAATTATATATGTAACCAAGTAAATGTACTGCATTTCCCTGCCTGATGATGGTGTATTAAACACCGAAACTTCATAACTGTTAAGGTGTAGTATGTTTTTATTATAATAATAACTATATATGCATGTGTTAATGTATAGTTAGGCAGCAACATTTCTCTTAAATAACTTTCATTAAAAACAGCCGACAAGATTTAATCATTTTTTTATTATGTTTTCTAATACACTTATAATTTTCTCGTTTTGTAGGAGTAAAGGAATACAAAATGTTCCATAATTTTATTGTTTCGAGCACTTTCGGTTACTTCTACAGCCATTTTTACTGGTGTTTTTTTCTCTGGTGTTGTTAATCTTTCGTCATGTTTTGACTGTTACGTTGTAAGTTGTTTATGGAAAATATTTTTTGCTATTATATTTTATATAATATGTATAAATATATAAGTTAATACATTGTTAAATTATTTTTGTATTATTAATATATAGGCAGGTATGATCTATTTCAATAAGCATGCTTGGAGAAACAGACATGCGCAAATCTTCACATGTTTTTCCAAAAATGAAAATTTAAGAAATAAACAAAATCGCAATCGATCAGGAACATGAGAGCAAATAAAAGAATTTGTAAGTAATTTTTTTTTAAAACGCAAAAATAAATTTGCACAAAACATGAATGAAAGGCAAGAAAAGAAATTAAAGGAACGGATGGCACTGAAAAACATGATGCCGACATATTTTTCAGCGTCGGTATAGTAGATTTTTAGGGTGTGCTTTTCGCGCCCTTTCATCCTGTCGGTGCGTATGTTCTTGTGTGTGTATGTGTGTGTAAATTAATTTTGAAAGAAGTCTTATATCGTTATCATCTTTCTACGTATGCCCGTTTGTTTCTTTGTGTTGTAAGAAACATTTACCTAAACACTCGCTTAGTTCTTCCCAAAAACAGAATGAAAAAAAAGTCTGACGCAAACCAGTTATAGTTATACCGAAAATAACTATTAAAAAAAGAAAGAATTATCTGAACAAGTGAACACGCAGTGTGATTCATCATGTCCTTACAAACAATCGCACACGCACACATACATACATACATACATACATACATACATACATACATACATACGTAAGAACACACACGCATGCACATATACAAATAGATATATCTGTATATGTTTTCTTTTCTTTTCAAGCAAAGATCTATATTTCTTTTCAACAATTTAAAAAAAAATTGTTTACCTAATAAAAAAGCTCAAGGGTCACTCACGGTAGAGAGATACTAAGTGGAAATTTTGTAAGTTAGGGGAAAAATACTATGTATTATAGATAACGGCTTGACTTACAGAGGTCAGAATTTTAGAAGGCATGAAAACATCATTTAGGGAGGTTTTTTTTCCTCAAAGTAAAGGTTCTGTAAAACTAAACTGCATGAGTAGAACTTAGTGTATTTACATTATTGTTGCTATTTGTACGACGTTTCGGCCGCTGTACGCTCCGGCCTTCTTCAGGTACTAGGAATTTCGAACCGAACCCTTTATTACAATCACTGGGGTATATCATCCTCATTCCTTTTCGTAAACCCCGATTGGAAGTCATGAGTTAGAGCCCTTTAATATGTACGTTACTTACTCACTACTGCTGTAGCCTGGTACTGAATTTATAATTCTTTGGGTCAAGTCACAGGAACTAACCAACGAGGACAAGAGTCAGAATAATGAGTAGAACTTACACTACCGGCTATAATTATCAGACAACCCCTGTGTTTAAAAAAATGATGTATTTCATATTATTTTTTAGTATTTATTACCAAGTGAATTGGAAGAGAAAATAGAATGGTTCTTTTTTAAATACTGTACAATAACATGTACATCAAATGAATTTATAAATATTTAATAATTATCTATATTGCAGTTTCATCACTGAAAATCCCAAAAACCCGATCCTATTAATATTAAATTCATTATTATTAAAATTGAACAAGATGAAGGGATATATATATATATATAGTTTTGGAGAAAATAACTTGTCTCTTTGTGTGAGTAGGTTCATGCCGACTTCGATGTATCGGGAGGACACAGTTTGGATTCCCTCACTGATTGAGGCTGGTTTTCTTAAAAACACTATTTCCACCACGATATCGACCAGCATACAATGAAAAACTTCTTGGCAAAATATATATATACTAGCAGTATAGCCCGGCGTTGCTCGGGTGTAATGAAAGCTTTAAAACTAATTCACGGTTCTGAAGCTCAGACTCTTTGGACGTTGGCACGAAAGACTAAAAAGCAATAGTTGTTTCTAGTTAAAGCGAAACCGTAGACCGAAAGAAAAATGAATGGGTGTAAGTCACATTTTGATTTCCTGGTATCGATATCAAATAAGTTTTTTCGTTGTAAACTGAATTTTGAACGCTAAATAAGTCCTCTGAGTAAATGGTATCATGGCTGATACTAAGAACTACAATTATACCTACTTAGTGCCAAACCCAAAGCAAAAACTAAAACAAAAGGGCTGAAAAAATACAGACATACAGGCAGATAAACACACACACACACACACACACACACACACACACACACACACACACGCACATCCTGCCTTATATATATATATTATCGACTTTCTGCACTATTGTAAGAACTGCAACCTTGAAACTTCTGAATATCGTTTCTTATGTCTTTCTCTATGAGTGTGTCAAATTTGATTAAAATCGGACCACACCTTCTACAACATGATATTTTCGATTATCGATTTTCGATATTTATCGGTAGTACCTCGACACAGAACCTAGTTAAGAACACTCGTAGATACGAGTTAAATAGCAGGTAGACATTCTAGTTGTCTATGGTCTCCAACCCTTACCAATTAAGATAGGAAGAAGTAATGCCGATAATTATATTAATAATTGTATTTTGTTGCATCTCTAGTATTGGAGATTTTCTATTTCATCCGAAATGTTCCAGCTTGACATTTTGGTTTATTTTTAAACACGATTAGCAGTATAGCCCAGCGTTGCTCGGGCGTAATGAAAGCTTTAAAACTAATCCCTGGTCCTGGAGCTCAGACTCAGCCTTAAAAATATTTGTGTGAAGTTCGGTGAGAATCGGATAAAAATTGTGGATTTGTATAAAGGACATACAGATAGATAAACACACACACAAACACAAACATCTTACCTGTTATATATATACTAACAGTATAGCTCGGCGTTACTCGGGTGTAATGAAAGCTTTAAAACTAATCCATGGTCCTGGAGCTCAGACTCTTTGGACGTTGGCACGAAAGACTAAAAAGCAATAGTTGTATCCAGTTAAAGCGAAACCGTAGACTGAAAGAAAAATGAATGGTTGTAAGTCAAATTTTGATTTCCTGGTATCGATACCAAATAAGTTTTTTTTCGTGGTAAACTGAAGTTTGAACGCTAAATAAGTCCTCTGAGTAAATGGTATTATGGCTAAAATCTACAATTATACCTACTTAGAGCCAAACCCGAAGTAAAAACTAAAATAAAAGAGCTGAAAAAATAGATATACAGGCAGATAAACAGACACACACACAAACAACTTGCCTTATATATATATATATATATATATATATATATATATATATTATCGATATTCTGCACCATTGAAACTTCTGAATATCGTTTCTTATGTCTTTGTCTATGAGTGTATCAAATTTGATTAAAATCGGACCACTCCTTCTATAACCCGATATTTTCGATTATCGATTTTCGATATTTATCGGGGGTACCCCGACACAAAACCTAGCAAAGAAGATTCGCAGACGCTTATAGTACAACTGTGTAAATTTTCAAGAAAGTCGGTTCAGCCGTTTTGGAATTTATAGGTAACGTACACACACACACACACACACACAGACAATGTTCCATTTATAAATAAGTTTAGATATGTTATCGATTTTCTGTACTATTGTAAGAACTGCAACCTTGAAACTTCTGAATATCGTTTCTTATGTCTTTGTCTATGAGTGTATCAAATTTGATTAAAATCGGACCACTCCTTCTACAACCCGATTTTTCTATTATTGATTTTCGATATTCATCAGGGGTACCTCGACACAAACCTAGCTAAGAACGCTCACAGACGCTTATAGTACAACTGTGCAAATTTTCAAGAAAATCGGTTGAGCCGTTTTGGAGTCTATAGGTAACGGACACACACACATACAGAGAAAGTTCCATTTATAAATAAGTTTATATATATATATATATATATATATATATATATATATATATATAAAGGACTGCTTTCTGGGTGTAAATGTCATTAGACTCTATTTTTCCTTGCATTTTTCCCCGCCCCTATTAATCTTTTTTATGATGCATGTCATCTATTCCCAGAAATAAGCTTGAGTTAAGCCCTAGGACAAAACCGGTTGTATTTTAGTAAAAATGTCATTTAAACAACGTTTATTTCTACCTATACATACATATATATATATATATATATATATATATATATATATATATATAGCAGATCTGTTTCGATGCATTACAGACCATTAGTGCCCTTAGATATCCGATTGCTTCTAACCAGGATTGAAACCCGACCGAATTGATATCAGTCGGTGATTCTACGTCTCGTTTATGGACGCTCGGTGGAAGGAGACGGACTATATATATATATATATATATTCTGAAATAAATTAAAATGTGCCTAATTATACTCATGCCTCATAAACATATATATACATGTATACTTACATTTACGCTTATATATATATATAGAAAGAGAGAGAGAGAAAGAGTGTATGTGTGTGTGTGTGAGAGAGAGAGAGTGGGGAAGAAATGTAAAATGTACATGCCATTCTTGGGTCTTTTTTCGCCTATTTCTCACCACCACTGTCCAGTTAATTACCATTAAAAACTGAAACTGGCAAAGATCTTAACGTACATAAACTATATGTTCTCCGTTTCTACGCGAAATCATGTTGAGCTCGACCAATCATCGTGAATAAAAATGACATTGACAAATACATCGGTGCCAAAGCTCTTTTGAAAATATCAAACTTAATTAGTGTTAACATATACAAAAGTTAAAAGCTTTTCCTCTTTCCCGTACTAATTAGCAAGTTTAATTCAATTTGATCGCTATATTAATGCTTCATACTTAATTACTTTTAAAGTTTCTTAGCTTTGATATTCATGTAAACGTCTTTATTTTACTTGCTATTTCCTATAATGATATTAATGAGTATAAGGTTTAAATTAATAAAACTTAAAGATATGTATTCATTTGTAACTATTAGCAACATCGTTAGCATTGGTTTCACATTAAGTATTTTTTTCTGTGTGACCATTGCAGAGTGGCACATCTGTCTGCAACACTTCTTTATTCTACGTATGTTACTCTCGAGCTAGATCCTGGAATTCAGTTACGTCAAACTTTCTGGGATGAATATTTGTCATAGTTTATACATTTTATATTTTGACTATTGTCCTGATCTTTGTTATTTTTGTCACGACGTTTCGTTTGTTTTACCCTCTGACCTTTCTCGATCTGACTGACTTGAACAGAAGTCTTTATTTTATTTACAGCTGTAAACTGTTCTCCTTCATGTCTAGGGATATCTATAGATATGTCGTCTAGTTCTGATCTTATACTGTTATTCCCAATGATATATATATATATATATATATATATATATATATATATATTATTATTATTATTATTATTGACTCTCCCGTCGATTTCGACGTATGAGTGTCTAAATCAGTTAGACTGCCACACAAAGAATTGTTTTGAGTGGTGAAGGCCACGGATCGCATGAACAGCAGACCTCAGATATTTAACCCATAACTGGAGAAAAGGAACGGATTACTACCTTTCCCAAGGGTACCAGTGCGCAAGTGAATGCAGAGTGTTCGACCGGCATACCGATTTTTCTTTCCAAGCCGACATCCACTGCACCACAACGCACATCCGTCAATAAACGCTTACTGCTTATGGTATTCCCAAGCGGTCACCCATCTAAGTACTGACCAGGCTCAACGTTGCTTAATTTCGGTGATCGAGCGAGACCCAGTGTATTCAACGTGTTATGACCGTAAGCACACACACACACACACACACACACACACACACACACACACACACACACACACACACACACACACACACGCACACACACACACACACACACACACACACACATATATATATAGAACACTTGGTATATTATCCAGATAAATTCCGATAGAGACGAACTCACAAGAACTCAATGTTAAATTCATTTATTCAATTTAACAGAGTAATATAATTTAGAAAAAAATTTAGATACACTACAATTTCATGGGTAATACATATTTCACCGCACAATACGGCTCGTCAGACCCAAATGATACAACAGTTGATCTTCAAAATATCCCCCCACAAAAACATTTTTTTTCACAGACGCTCACATGTCCATATTTAGAATAGATATTGTGAGCAACTGTGTAAAAAAAAATCTTTGGAGGGGATATTTTGAAGATCAACTGTTGTATCTACCGAAATGCCGAAATTTAAATATTTTGTACTCAATTTTATTACATTTTGGATGATAATGGTTTCAAAGATACACGTCTCATCCATAGCTAGAAGGAGAAGAGTCGGATTATGTTGTGGATTTTCGTCGCCATTTTGTTGTGGGTTGTGGTGAAACTTCGCCGCAAAGTTGTAGTGACCGGTTTGGTCCGGAAGTAAGACAAAAAAACAAGAAGGTAGGTTCAAAACAGTGGATTAGTATAACAAGAAAACAAAATATTCAAAGAAGCGTTAACAATAAGTAATACAGAAATAGATAAGTCCGAAGGTATTATTATGCTGCCTGACGACTCTGTCAAACTTCTCTGTTCTCATTTTCTCTACTCTTTAGAAGTCACGCAATTATATAGCAAGAGGAAGAGTTCATTCCTCGTAGGAGGGTACCCTAACAGATTAATACCTTTCTAAATAGTAATTGCGCGTAAGTGAATTTAACGAATCCAACAGGAACTTGATCTCGGATCTTCGATGAACAATTTCATTATCCATTACACCATCCACACATCCCAGATTACAGTACCTAGTATTTAAGAACGGTCACCCATCTAGGTTTTGACTAGGTTTGACGTTGCTTAACTTAGGTGATCATACAAGAACTGGTATTTCAACATGATGTGGTCGTAAGCTCATTATACCACCCGCACATCCAGGCTTAGAGTACCTGGTATTCCGAAGCGATCACCGATCTAGGTACTAACAAGAAGAGACGTTGCTTAACTTTGGTGATCATACGAGAACCAGTGTTTCCATGGTTTCAACTGTTTTAAACGCTGGATTTTTCTCTTCAGGTCATTTTAGATGCAGTTACTTTTGTTGGTTCCTAAATTCTTCATAGACAGTTTTATTTTTCTTGCAATGTCACTTGCGTTTCTCAACTTTACACGTTTGTTTACAATCGCTTTTTCAGTTTTTCAATTTTCTAATAGTTGTCATTGTTTTTAGAAAGTTCTGTTTTATTTGTTGTAATAAATTTTATCATTTACTCTTACATAGTCTTCAGTTTCTTTTTCTCGTTGAAATTCCTAATAATTTTGTTGGGTGCAATCTTTAACGTTTCCTGAAAGTGATCAAACCTTCAAATATTTAATATTCTTTCTGATTCTGGTTTTGGTTGGCTGAAAGTATTTTTTTAATCTCTTGCCGATTTACACACTGAAAATCATATGTTCCTGGGTATGACAGTAAACTGCATCCGGCAGCAAGGCCACTGATTGGGAGGTTTTGAGGAGCATAGAACCACCTCTTAATTGCTGTTGTTCCCAGCTCCACCCTGACCAGGAGAGGTAGCATCTGTTAGGTTCCCAGCTATGGGTAAATAGTTTAACCCCGCAAACTGGGGTCAAAACACTATGAAAATATAAAAACACTTTTTATAGGAATATATAGATATATTGAAGAAAAAATATTACCAACAATACATTTTTGAAGGAAAAAAGATTATTGCCATAATAAATTTTTGTAGGAAAACAAATTCTCAGCAAAACATTTTTGAAGGAAAAACAAATTATTTCCAGCAAAACATTTTTGAATACAAACCTAGAAGACATCTTCAGTTTTCTAAATTAAGATTTTTCATCACAATCTGACTAAATCAACCTTCTCACTATAACTGAAAAAAAATACCTTAAAACCCCACCTTTTTGGCATTAAATAACCCACAGAGGTTGATATACCGTTAAACAAAACTCAAACTCAAACGAAAATCATAACCTTTTGATTTACTAATTCTGCTTCTGACGGGCTTTTGGCGATTTTTAAAATCCCCCCAAAAATGTGTTGATTGATTTTCGTCTAGAGGATTGTTCATGCCACTGCAAAAAAAAAAAAAAAAAAAAAAAAGAAAAAAAAAGAAAAAACATTTGTTTATTTTATATGACTCTGATTCTGTGATAAAATGAAAACTCTACCTATCGGCTTGAGATAAGCGACAAACTTTTGTCAACAATTTACTCTTACGATACATAATATGAATTTAAAGACTTTTCATCTACCAGAGTCTGGTGTATTACGACTCATAATATAGCCTTAAAGTCTCTTCACCCTCAAAGTTTGTTGTAATACACTTCATGATATGGCTTTAAATTTTCTTCATCCACTAAATTTTGTTGGATTTTTTATTATGCTTTACTATATATTTCGACTTTGCCAATGACAATTTTTGCATTCGTGCTTATAAGTTTATTCACCTCCGTTATGTTGTACATTCTAACATATCGTAAAAGATTAGTGGTTTCTCATCTTTTCAATTTTTTAAAATTTCTAAATTGACATCTGCAGTTTGGCCATTTTTTAAACTTCGTAAAACCTGTCAAATTCCTCTTTCTTTTGCAAAGATGTCATCAGATGACAGATCGGTGTAGCTTTTACGATAGTAATGTTTATTTATATAGTAATATAAATTTTATAAAGTTTTATTTATTTATTTCATATCTAGACATGACAATGAACAACATATAAAAATTTTCTAGACTATAAGTCACATTATATCATGTTTTTACTCCGCCAGTGTTTATTTTTATAATAATTCTTTATTTTCTTGTATAATATTTGTTAAGGACTCCTCGGAAACATTAATATATTACCAAACTATTGTCGTTCAAAACCAGCCTATTTTTATATCTGGTGACAATTGGATAAAACCCTTGTAATTCGAACTCGTACTTAAGGAAATACATGCCCTGAGTTATCGAATGAAACATGTTTGACACTTAACATTGTTGAATATTTTAATGCTTTTTATTCTTACCCACTTGTCTTATTTCTCATGATTCTGATGATGGGATCATCTGGTAAATGTATAGAAACTTGGTAAGAGGATGAAAGTCATGTCAGTGGTTTACTTTGAATGCAAAAAGCAATTTATGAGTTCAGGTGTCAGTGAAAGAAATCGGAAAACAAAAGATACCAGTTCCGATGCAAAATAGGGTTAAAGTAAAATCAGATGCAACATCGATCTACAAGATTTCAGTCAATAGCCATCATCACTCATGCAGATTTTTTTAAAACTTGTTCTTACTTCCAATCATTTTTATATTTTATTTTTATATTGACACATTTTTTGAGTGATCTAACCATGGATGTGCGTTGTAGTACAGTGTTTATCGGCTCGGAACGAAAAATCAGGGAACCGAGTTCAAATTCCAGTTGAATTCATTGCATTCACTTACGCGCAAATACCCTTGGGAAAGGTATTAATCCGTCTCTTCCTTCCATGTTATGGGTTAAATAACAGGACAGATTGGCAACCAGTCTACCGCAGAAAGCAATGGCAACCTACTGCAGGATAAACTTCTGCCCAGTCAGTCATGTCTCTTTTGAGACATGATCGCCCAAGCGGTTTCACGTATGGCACGTAACTGACTGATCTATCCGTGGCAATGTTCGTAATGTTTCGTTTAGAAAATGCATAGAGAAAATGCACAAATATTTAACAATAATAATTTTTTGCACATTGTGTGAATTAAAAAATATATATATATATATTAGAAAAATTAAGGCAGACACGTTATTTCATGGTAAATTGGAAATAACGTATCTGCCTTAATTTTTCTTATATTTGCCCTATATGTATTTATATACATATATATTTAGAGCTCTCTTAGAGAGTTATCCTACCACTGTATGTACAGGATACTCCTTTGGATTCTTCTAGATCTACACCGCATACTGATATATATATATATATATATATATATATATATATATATATATATATTCTTGTAAAATCCTTTGTTAAATAAAGACGGAAGCTGAGGATGGTTCGCCTGAAATAGGTCTAGATTTCCGATTCACCATGAAATAACGTGTCTGTCTTAATTTTTCTTATATATTATTATTATTATTATTATTATTATTATTACGAAATTGCAAAATATTCAGATATAAAATCAAGGTTAAAAAAGGAAAGATGTATTCATTGAGATAGGAACGCAGGACCAGGTGTCGACGAACAAAAAACACAAGATGAACGTTTGTTAAACAGTTTTATATAACGAAAGTAAATAAATATGAAAATATGAAACGAAAGTAAAACAACAAAATATGGAAAGTGTGTGAGGTAATGGTCGCAAAATCAATAGAAATCACTTATCTGATACTGGGTATTAGTCAAACATTCGCTTTTGATGAAAATGTAAGTTCAAATATTCAAAATGTCAAGTAGAAACTCTATAAAATGTTCAAATAAAAGTCGGTAGTTCTTCTTTCCGCAATATATGACATCAGTGAAGTACCATACATAATAGACGCTTAGATGATCATGTCTTTTCGCATCCTTGACTGACGAGGCAGAACAATTTCCCCCAGTAAATTAGTATTTCTGTCGGCGGTGGACTGATCACCTACCAAAGTTATGGAATCCATTCTGTTCTCGTATTTGAGTATATATTATGTTTTTAATTATGTAGTATATTTAAATATATTTTTCTACCTGCCTGATTATTTAAAATAAATTTTGTTACGTATATGTGCTTCATTGGGTAGGATTCGAACCTGTGACCCCTAACAACATAGAGGAAGACATCAATTTTTCTACTGCGACTTATAATATCTACTCAAATAAGGTTATCGTAAAAATAATGTTCAAACAAATAAATTTATATACCATTTCGTCAATCTCCGGAATTATATATATATATATATATATATATATATATATATATATTTTAGAACATGTACAGAATTCTTTTTATATATACACTACAAATTCTACATTTGTTTCGACATTGAAACTACAATGTCTCATCATATATATATATATATATATATATATATAGATAGATTGTTAGATAGATTAGTTCTTATATATATGTATATATAGTATATACTAATATATGTCTATACTACTACTTGCGGTAATTCATGACCATCTAAAGACCATCTTAGGCCTTGCAATAATATATGTATTAGTCTTTGCGGTAATTCATAAGCATCGAAATTTCATCTTAGTCCTTGCGATAATATATATATATATATATATATATATATATATATATATATATATATATATATCTTAGTCCTTGCGGTAATTCATGACCATCTAAAAGACCATTTAGTCCTTGTGGTTATATATATATATATATATATATATATATGTGTGTGTGTGTGTGTGTGTGTGTGTGTGTGTGTGTGTGTGTAAGTAAATTAAACCTCGTGAGCCAACAAATCTCCCAAGTTCTCACCTAAACGGATCATCAGCCAACGTTCCCTGAAGATCCGTTTCGGTGAAACCTTGGTAGGTTTGTTGGCTAACTAGGTTTAATTTACTTATTCTGCTCTGCTTAAGTATTGAGCGCTTTTTGTTGTTGATTACTCTTCTCGGGTTTTTTCTTTGGGCTACGTGCTGGCTCGGTCTAAATATTTTTGGGTTAATGTTCATGTGCTTAGCTTTTTTTACTACCATTTTTTCCTTTCACGTATATACGCGGAGGGTTTCCCGAAAAGAGTATAGTGATAAGTTTGTGTTTATATATATATATATTAGTCCCTGTGATAATTTATGACCATCTAAAAATCATCTTACACCTTGCGGTAACATATATATATATATATATATATATTAGTTCTTGCGGTAATTCATGACCATCTCAATTCCATTCATTTTTCATGATTTTCAATGAATTATAATTTTTTTTTAATCATATCACCCCGAGCAAGGCGGTAACGCCACTGATGTGCCCCGGGCTACGTAAGAGTGAAAAGATTGGAAAAGAGAAAACCGGAAACCACATCCTAAACAGGAAACAAGGGATAAGCCTCTTCACCCGTTCAATAGACGTGGGTGGAGTGTAAACTGGGCGATAGTTTAGTCTATCTACTCCAATTGAAAAAAAAAGAAAAGAAAAAGTGAACATTGGAAGAGAAACCGGAAACCACATCCGAAACAGGGAACAAGGGATGAGCCTCTACACATGTTCAATAGACGTGGGTGGAGTGTGAAACGGGTGATAGTTTAGACTATCCTCTCCAATTGAAGAAGAAAGAGAAAAAATGGTAACGCTGGTGAGTTAACTAAGTTTTAACTTAGTTAAAGTCCGGTCAAAGAAATTTCTTTGAAAAAAGGTAAAGAACACTCGTTCAAATAAACATGAAACTATTTTAAAATTAGCCACAGAAAATAAAACAAAATAAAATCAAAGTAAAATTATAACTTACTTTTAAGAACATTTCTAAGCTGATTCTAACACAAACGCACGACTGATAAAAATGAACTTTTTGTTTAAAAGTAAATAAATATTGCGCTCAATGATTAAAAATCAATTTTTACGATTTATTGTACGTTTCGTGATTTTAATTCATGGATTAATGAATGGTCTACTTAAAATAAAAGATTCCGCTCTAGTAGAAATGCTCTCTTTAATGACCATTGTAAT
>JBBBDQ010001002.1:1580000-1600000 GCA_037127315.1 Ascarosepion bandense | reverse complement strand
ATCAATGAAAGAATGAAGAAAATTTATGGTGATTCGGACGAGTTCATCTTTGCTTCCTTGCTTTGTAAAATTTTGCAAAGTAATAATAACAAAAGAACCATTCTATTTTCATTTAGAATTATCCACTTGGCAATAAATACTAAAAATAGAATGAAATACATCATTTCCTTTAAAAAACTGGCGTGGTCTAATACTTATAGCCGGTAGTGTATATATTTTTAAATACAAAAAGGATGAGCAAAAGGTAAAATCCCAAAAACCCGATCCTAATAATATTAATTTTATTAATATTAAAATTGATCTAGATGGAGGACTCGTTGTAAATAGTATTACGTTGTCGTTAGTCGTTACCTTGATTACTAAAAAAAAATTATATTGTATTTCTTCGTTAACTTTTCCTAGTTTACCCCTTTGTTTTTTTCTTTCCTTTCCCCCTAACACCTCTATTCCACTGACACGTTTTAAATTTTAACTTTTAATTATTTTATTCAGACATAATGTCAAATCTTCTAATATCGAGTCATGAATCTCGGTTTCTGCTTTTCCCTTTTCTGATGTCTGGCGGAAAAATCCCACCCAACCTTTTTTTTTAACTTTCTATGTATGGATATGTTTTAAGGCTTCTTCCGGTATAGAAATTTTGTTCTATAATTGAATTAATAAATTCTTCTTTTCGACTGTTGCTGATGAAGCGATAATTTTTTCGCGGAAATGGCCATTCAATAAATTCAAATTTCAGAATGTATATATATATATATATTGTGTATATTTTGGCAGCATTTTTTCATTAATGCAGGTTTCATTGAATAATATAGACAAGTTTTGTCTATTAATTTTGTGTAGGATCCGTTCATACCGTCAATATATATATATATATATATTGTCATCCGCAGACAGATCTGTTTCGCTCATCAGTACTGTTAGACATCCGACTGCTTTTAACCCAGGACTGAAATCCGACCGAACTAGCGTCAGTCGGCGATTCTACCCCTGAGCTATAGGCGCTTGGTAGAAGGAGGCAGACTTTTAGCGTCTGATGTATCATACGCCAGTGCCCAGAGTGCTCTAATTCATTACTGAATGAGCAATGCATAGATGCTAGAGTAGCTACTGTTTTTTTTTTCAAGGTCTACCATTCTTCCAGACTGCTCAATCAGGGTGTGAGCATAAATAGTTATCCGCGGACAGATCTGTTTCGCTGCATCACAGCTCATCAGTATGGTTAGACGTCCGATTGCTTTTAACTCAGGATTGAAACCCGGCCGAACTAGCGTCATTCAGCGATTCTACCTCTGAGCTATGGGCGCTCGGTAGAAAGAGGCAGACTTTTAGCGTATGAGGTATCATACGCCAGTGCCCAGAGTGCTCTAATTCATTACTGAATGAGCGATGCATAGACGCTAGAGCAGCTACTGTTTTTTTCGAAGTATCTCAGGGAAACGATCTAAATAAGACTTACATCGAACAATAAAAAATTATTTTCAAAATTCGAACAAGATATTCAAAGGAATGTAGATTTTATAACCGATCTCACAAAGTTTCACAAATGTTCAATATGCACACCACCTGTATCTTTGCGTATGTTAGGTAGTCCAGCCCATGCCAGACAGGCTGTAGCATGCCTTGCGTAACATTTTCTAGCGATTCATTGATTGTCTGTTTGAGTTCTTTTAGAAAGAAGGTGATTATAGACCTGTTCTTTCTCATAGCACCATAAAAAAATTACAAGGTGTCAAGTGGGTTCAACAGCACATTGTCATTTTCACTGGCACGGCCAATCCTCCTTCTGGGGAGACTCTCATTGAGAATTCCACACTTAATGTTCATAAGTAAATCCTTTATTACTCAGTATGAAGCTTATTTAATTTCGTTTAACTGGGATATGTAGTTACACATATATTCGTCTTTAAGATTTTTGTCCAATATTTTGGAACGCCTTGTGTATGTATCTTTGCTGATTTTCTAAGTGCCGCTTAGATAAGGTAAAAGGTTGAATATGGGAAACCCATTGAAGATCGAACTCACTAATACAGGTTCTAACGAGACAAGCTTGCTAACCATTACGCCACGTTGATGTATATGTATAAATGCGTGTGTGGTGGGGTGTAAATATATATTTTTTTTTCTAGCGACTTGGATTCGTTAAAAACAGCAGACAATGTTAGTTTTGGTTTACAATTCTTTTGACTGAATCTTCGTTGTTTGTTTATGAGAGAGACCGTCTTTTGTGGACTTCAGTGAATATACAGAATATGGTTGTGGGAGAGGAATTTAAGAATTAAATGCAACCTTCTTCTTCACTTTTACAAAAATTCACAATGACGTGTGAAATCCTGGTTTTGCTGAATAGAAAATGATTGACTTCATGCTTACAGAAAAGGTGGAAACCGGATTTCGCGAGTAGATGTTAAATTGATTTTCTGACCAATGGGAACAATTTGCACGACCATAAAGACTTCGTGATCCCCTGCGAAAAATCTAAAAGGCTATAAATGTTTTGATCAGCGTCAGTCAGACACTCAGATGGGAGCAGCGAGAGACACAACTAAAATATAACGGGAGAAACTTCAACCACGACCCGGACGTAAGGTCACGTCGCACATCCTTCTCTTTCTCCTTCTTTCTCGTCTGCTGATTCCTTTTACTTCTTCTCCATTCAAAGACATTCTTACCAAACAAACGCTCATGCATACATACATACGTACTTACACATAACCTCTTTTCAACAAATTGCTATAACGCTTGATACCCTAAACTGTCCTACTGAACATTAATTTCTACGAATTCTTCTTATTCTATTCTTTTAATAAATTTCTATTTTAACATGAAAAATGTATAATTTTATTCTTACACTATTCCACACTATTCCACGCAATTCCACCCATTCCAAACTTCTGCTGCCAACTTGATGAACATCTTGTGATGATAACAATAATAAACTTCTCATAATTCTGTATAAAACTTGTAAGCTGTAGGGAGTTCGGTTAAGTCTGACACAAGGCCGAATTAATAAACATTAACCATCTCCTTATAGCTTCATGCTAAGCTCAATTTTTGAAACATTTTGCAATTTTATCACATTGTATCTCAGAAATAAACAACTCCATGTTAACTAGTATTCCCTATTATAATTCTATTAACTGTCCAGGCGGTGCCCACTTTAACGTTAATTTTGTGTTCGTTCATTTCATATTTTATACAACAACCACGTGTTCCAAACTCACCCAAAACCCCACCCCGCCTGATACGTCTTTCTCTTCCCATTCGCTATTAATAACTTCAAAGGTTTTTTTTATATATACATAAACGCTACCTATAAGTTTTCCAACATCAATAAGACAACACTAAAACGGAATTTCATTAGAAAAGAAATCAAAGACTAAAAAATCGACCTGAACTGATTGTGCTCCAACGATTATAGAAAAATGATAAAGAAAAAATATCAACAACAACAAAAAATACGAGTGAAGAATAGAAAATGAAAAGAAATATTAGGAAAATAAAAAAAATCTGAGAAAGTTTTTTTTCTTTTAAACTAGGCGGAATAAATGTTTGAAGGGTCAATCAAAAAACAAAGAGGGGATGTAAAAGGTAAAAAAAATGAAAAGGACGAATAAATAAACTAAAAGAGTCTGGTAAAGAAGAATAAATATTTCAAGGAGCAGATTGCTACGTATATATATATATATATATATATATATATATATATATATATATATATTATGGACGCTCCCGTCGATTTCGACGTATGGATGCCACACAAAGAAATGTTTTAAGTGGTGGAGGCTTGCTAGATCCTGGTATTCAGTTACGTCAAACTTTATGGGATGAAGATTTGTCATAGTTTATACATTTTATATTTGGACTATTGTCCTGATCTTTGTTATTTTTGTCACGACGTTTTGGTTGTTTTACCCTCCGACCTTTCTCGATCTGACTGACATGAATAGAACTCTTTATTTTATTTACTTGTAGACTGTTCTCCTTCATGTTTAGGGATATCTATAGATATATCGTCTAGTTCTGATCTTATATTGTTGTTCCCACTGATATATATATATATATATATATATATATATATATATTATTATTATTATTATTATTATTATTATTATTATTATTATAGACTCTCGATTTCGATTTCGACGTATGAGTGTCTAAATCAGACTGCCACACAAAGAATTGTTTTGAGTGGTGGAGGCTTGTGTAGTACCATCCACACTTTTTGGAACTGATAATAACAAAGAATCGGTGCAGAAGTTCGACACAGATCGCATGAACAGCAGACCTCAGATATTTAACCCATAACTGGAGGGAAGGGACGTATTAGTACCTTTCCCAAGTGTACCAGTGCGGAAGTGAATGCAGAGTGTTCGACTGGAATTGGAACTCGGCTCACCGATTTCTCTTTCCGAGCCGATATCCACTGCACCACAACGCACATCCGTCAATAAACGCTTACAGCACCTGGTATTCCAAAGCGGTCACCCATCTAAGTACTGACCAGGCTTAATTTCGGTGATCGAGCGAGAACAGGTGTATTCAACGTCATATGACCGTAACCTTGATGTATTTTTTTTAATCGTTTCACCCCAAGCAAGGCATTGCACTGCCACTATTGCGCTTGGGGCTACATAGGGGAAGGTAAATAGAAAGAGTGGTTAGATATAGGAAATGTCAGAAGGGGGGTGATAGATAATTTGGAGGATGGGAAGAGTGTTTGAAAGAATGGAAGCGAGTTAGTGCGTTAGGAGGTGTCTATTGACCTTATATTTAAACTCCTGGAGATTGTAGCCGTCGGGGAAGCAGTCATGTGGAAGGGAATTCCACAGTCGGGAAGTACGAGAAAAGAAATTGTTGGAGTAGAAGTTGCGGTTGCATCTTATCGGTTTCACTGTAAAAGGGTGAGATGTAGTTGCTAATCTAGTATCTCGTGAAAATTCAAACCTAGGGGGCATCAGTGATATAAGTTCATCTGAGCAGAAGCCATGAAAGTATTTATAGAAGAGACACAGGGAAGCCACGTCGCGCCGGTGAGAGAGAGACTGCAGGCAGTCTGCCAAGTCAGTATCGATTACATTACAGACCCTCCGCTGTACCTTGTTCGATATGGCAACAGTATTCAATGCACGGGCGGATGGTGTATATATATATATATACATATATATATATATATATATATATATATATATACATACACACACACACACACACACACACACACACACACACATATATATATGCATTAATACAGGTTTCATTGAATAATGTAGACAAATTCAGTCTATTTATTTTGTGTAAGATCTTTTCGTATGATCTGATTAGCTTGATAGTGTTGTCATGGAAAGACGATAAGAAATCACAGTAATTGTTGATTTTTTATCAGGTGTGAGCTTTCGGCTTACATAAGCCATTATCAAAGGATGAACATTTAATACACAATGAACATAGAACATGTAAATTATTAACAGAGTGGAGTTATACAGAGAAAATTGAACAGGTCCATTTTTTGCGTCACAGATGGCCGCGGGCCGAGAACGAAATGGTGGTAGTAGGTTTTTGGTCAAATGAGAGTATATACATGCATATACATACATATACATATATATATATATATATATATATAAGCCATCCTAATACTTGCCTGTTTTGCTGTATCACAGATCATCAGCTTGGCTAGACATTCGATTGCTTCAAGCTGGAATCAAAACAACAGATTTGGTATCAGTGAAAATATTACCCCTTAGCTATCGGCGTACGGATGAGAGAAAAGTAGATGTTAAAGTGTTATCTATATGCGATTATTACACACGCCCGTAGCCAAAGAATATATATATATTACTTTTATTTAAGAATATATAATTATCTACATATCACAATATACATATATATATCTATTTACATATCACAATATCTCATTTCTTTTATATATAGATATATTCAAATATAAAATTTGTCAGTTGACTTATGTTTTATTCAATAATCCATCACCAGAGATTAGTAGACGAACTTTCCTCTAATCGTTCGGTCTACTTGTCAGCAGTTATCAGCAATTACCTGCTTTTTTTCTCATTCTCAATAATTTATATGAAGTATCTTCTTCTTTTTGAGTCTGCCTGTCTGTGTAGGTATATCTATATCTATACGACAGTACGCATGTCTATTTGCGCATGTGTAGACTGAGGTGGAGGTTTTCCTTTTTTTCATTAATTTCTTTCCTCCTCTCTCCCCCCCGCCCCCGCCCCCGCCTCTCTCTTTCTGAGTAATAAACCCAATGTAACAATATTGTACCCAGTATCTCAGAAAGTATATATTTTAGACCAATTCTCATATTATTAATTATATTAATTACTAGCAGTATGCTTGGGTGGAATGAAAGATTTAAAACTAATCAATGGCTCTGGAGCTCAGACTCTTTCGACGTTGGCACGAAAGACTAAAAAAGCAATAGTTGTTTCCAGTTAAAGCGAAACCGTAGACGGAAAGAAAAATGAATGGATGTATGCCAAATTTGAAGGCTAAATAAGTCCTCTGTAATATGGAACTGATCCCCCACTTTACATCCAGTATGCTTCTCTAGAACAACATTTCGGTTGCTTCAAGTTTTCCTTCATCTTTGATGATATTGTCTAACATTCACTACCATATTGAAGAACCGACATCACATAGCAATCGAGTACTCTCTGCTTTGTTTCTAGTGAAAGTTTTCTAACAATAATTCTTTATGATATGTGAGAAAGAGCACCGACATGCTTAAAAATGTCTTTGTATTCATAATCAGACAGATGACGAGATCATAACAAACTAATATAGATTTTGATGTTTATGTTTCCATCAACTGTGATTTATTTTATTCTAGTATCACTTTTGATGCAACCCCATGCTTTTAAGTGTACACCACTTCGTAGTCTGCTATCGTTCTATTGCACTGACCACTCCATCAATATTTGAAAATTTTCATTAAAATTTCTTGTTGTACATGATGTGTGGAAAGGATAACTGTCATACTGAAAAATGTCCTCATCTTTGTAATCAAGCAGATGATTAGACCATAGTAAAACGAATACAGTTTTCCGTCGATTTTTACCAGTTTTCTTCTACGATGACCACTGCATTCAGAGTTGTTTATTTCTCTCAGTTAGTTTTCTTATATATTAACTTGCATTAGAATAGAAACTCTATTCCCGGGACCTTGCGGTCCCCCGCATTTGCGGGGTCTGCGGTGGCCCTAAGCACGGCACTATTTGCAAATGCGGAGGACCGCAAGGCCCCGGGAAGCCGCAAGGCCCCGGGAAGCCTCAAGGCCCCGGGAAGCCGCAAGGCCCCGGGAAGCCGCAAGGCCCCGGGAAGCCTCAAGGCCCCGGGAAGCCGCAAGGCTCCTTGGCTCCGCAAATCTATTGTAATGAAAACAAATTAACAAAATAATTATTAGGATTAACTGGAAAGTTATTATCATACATGTATCTTGAAATAGACATCTATCAACCCGTCTCGCTCTCTCTCCCGGGAAGGCCGCAAATCATTTGTAATTAAAAAAAAATGAACTTGAGAGAAAAATAGATTATAGATATCTGTTTCGTTCAACATATATAAAAAGTAGTTAAAGTTGTGAAAACTTTCGTAATGTACAGCTTCAAAACGCCAATTCCGTGATTTCTTCTGTTTTTTCATGATCACGGAATATCTGCTGTCCGAGAGTATGTTATTTTGTTTAAAGTACCATTTATTGTGGGTTCAGTATGTTCGGGAGGATCAAGTTGCATTCTGCGGGTAGAGGGGCAGCAAGGTGCATTCTGCAAGTAGAGGGGCCGAAAGTTGCATTCTGCGGGTAGAGGGGCCGCAAGGCGTATTCTGCGGGGGTCGGCGATATTGCTAAGCACGGCACTGGCCGTTCTTCCGCATCCAATCCCAAATATGCATTTGACCACACCACTTTTTTGTTCCTATTTTTCCTTGCAGATTAATTATTTCGAAATTCTTAGTAGATTACCCTGGCCGACATAAACTTGATGACTATCACAAACGATTTTTAAAAATGCTTATCCTAAAAATTTTATCATATTTTCACAACTGAAAAAAAAATCATTTATTCATGTGTCGTTTGTGTAGTTAGAGACAAATATATTTACCCAAGCATATTCGGACATTTTCTTTCAAAGCAAGCATGGGGACTTCACTCATTGCCAAAAAGTAGGTGAAGTTGAACTTGTTCATGTCTTACTGTTGGCGAAAAATGAATTAAAATAATCTGGTGCAGCGGATTAACTTTAAGTTTTCTGTGGAGATTGGCAAAAAGTGACAGTGAGACGTTTTAACACAGGCAGAATGGGCTAAGTTGGCTTTAAATGGAAGTTAATCTAGAGTAAATATAATTCGGAATTCAAGCCGACGAAGAGCTGCACTATCCGGAAAGTGTGCCTGGGTCTACATAAGTCTTCACCACTATGCCTAAATCATCTGTGTAGGTTTTCTAGCAGTGCAGTTCTAAACTGAATTGTTGCGCCTTCATGCGTAGAAATCATCAGAAGCGCCTATCACACATTCAATGGATGATGACAGGCTGTGTTATGCTTAAATGCAATCATCAGGTCATATGATTAGATGATGAAGTTGCTTAATGCGCTTATTGGTTTTTCTAATATACACTACCGGCCATAATTATTAGGCAACCCCAGGTTTTTTGAAGAGTTGATATATTTCATACTATTTTTAGTATTTATAGCCAAGTGGATAATTCTAAATGAAAATAGAAAGGTTCTTTTGTTATTATTACTTTGCAAAATTTACCAGGCAACAGCGACAATTTACCCATCGCAACTGGTAGATTTGCTATATATATATATTTACACTTCTGGCCATAATTATTAGTCCACTCCAGTTTTATTAAAAGAAATGATGTATTTCATACTATTTTTAGTATTTATTGCCAAGTGGATAATTCTAAACGAAAATAGAATGGTTTTTGTTATTATTACTTTGCAAAATTTTACAAGGCAAGGAAGCAAAGATGAAATCGTCCGAATCACCCTAAAATATCTTCATTCTTTCATTGGTGAAACTGCAATATATGATTATTAAATATTTATAAATTCATTTTATGCACATATTATTGTGCAGTATTAACAAAAGTTTCATTTACAATTATTCACTTGGCAATATATGCTAAAAAATAGTATGAAATACATCATTTTTTAAAACCCTAGGGTTGCCTAATAATTATGGCCGGTAGTGTATATGTAAGTAGTTAAGGTATTCTTCCACCTACACGGCCTGTCTATTATGCCTAAACCGGAAACAGACGGTTGTCATTTAGTGTCTGCATTGGTTATATTTATACAGTATGTATATTTATACAGTATGTATATTTATACAGTATGTCCTGGTATTGAGCACATTTCTCCAGTACCGTTTATTTGTGCCTTGAGAAGTATTAATTGCCTTTAATAAAAAATTTTTTTTGTGAATGTATTTGTGTTTAACACTGATCGAGTTCATACTGCTGCCATTTATGGTCAGGTGCCCCTGCCGTTCTCCTCAGTGTTCTTGACAAGCTCCAAAGGAGAGTCTGTAATGTGATAGGTACTGATCTGGCGACTCGACTGCAGCCACTTCCCCATCGTCGAAATGTGGTCTCCCTTTGTCTCTTCTATAAATACTTTCATGGCTTCTGCTCGGATGAGCTTAAGTCACTGATGCCACCTCAACAGGTGTTTACTCGTGCAACCAGACTGGCAACTGGGTTCCACCCATTCACAATCAGGTTAGCCAAATGCAGACGACAATTCTACTCCTGCAGCTTCCTCTCACGCACTTCCCGCCTGTGGAACTCTCTCTCTCTCTCGTATTCTTGCTTTCCTGACGGCTACAACCTCCAGAAATTTAAATGCAAAGTCAATACTCATCTACTAACCACTGGACTCTAGCTCTCTCCCCACCCCTGTATCACCTTCCCTTTCTCTCCACCTCTTTATCTGTCATCGCACCTGCTTTCTCAGCTTTCTATTGTTCCTTTCTAACTAGTTTGTACTCCTCACTCTTTTCTAATTAATCTTTTTATATTTATGTAACCCCCTGCACATCAGTGGCGTTTTCGTCTTGCTCGGGGTGAAATGATTAAAAAAAAAACAAAAAAAAAACAAGTAAACTGAAATAGAAATATATGTAGGTTATTAGTTAAGTATTTCTGGTGATTGTAAATTTGTGTGAGCCTCGTTCTGATTGTGAAAATGGCTATAGTGACGGCGCATCTAAAATCAGCATCATCGTTCCACAGTTTCTATTTGCGCATCTCTTTAGAATAAAGTTATTCAGTCAATTTAATTTCTTATACTCTTCATAAGTTATAGCGCTAACTGATAGTCTTTTCATATAGAAACATGATTGAAGACTTTATTTGCGCTGTGAATAAAGGCTATATTAACATCCTGTATGTAAGAAAGACAAACTCCTCGTCTTGACCTCTAATTTTATTTTTTATCTTCCTTTTATTTTTATTTCTTCTTTCTCTTTCTACATCTTAATCTACGACAGAAGAACAAGGCATGAAATGCGATGATGGGGATAAGGGCTTTATAATCGAAGAACTATTTAAAAAGTCGTTTTGGTAGGCAATATTTTCAGAAAAAAAATTAAAATAAAATGATTGTGTATAGAGAACAATTAAATCTGAAAATACAATGAAGTTTACAAAAACAATTCATCACCGACGACACAGCCGACAACAATGGAAACCAAGTGATCTAAAACAAAACGAACATAGGCAGTAGTAATACAACAAAGATACAAATAAATTTTTAAAAGGTCATAAGAATCTAAGACCGGTTGATGCGCGAAGAACTAAAAAAAAAAAAAAAAAAAAAAAAAACATCTCGTGAATAGATTGCAAAGTGGGAAATATTAAATAAATAGGAAAAATGATGCGTGGTGAACGTTAACCGAGGCAGCTTAAATTGAAAGCAAGGAAAACGAAATAAAAAAATTAGATAGATTCCGACAGACAAAAGCCGAATTCTCGTTTGGGCGTAAACAAAGAATTGATGCGAGTAAACGCCGCCATTGTAGTGTGACAATAAAGGTAGCCCGCCAAAAACCGCAGCCATCTTGGCCCAAACAAAGAGGCACGGAAAACGAAAACTAAATAACAATTTTAAAAACGAATAAAAGATGCTCGCTTCAGTTACAATCTTTCTTTCCATAAAACTCGTATTATCAAATACAAGCACCTCTATCACCACCAGCAATTTGCCAACAAAATGAAATAAAAATCTAAAAACGCGAAGGATAAAGAAATACTGGGCCTGTTCACCTCGGCTTTTGTCTGTTATCATCTTTCACAAACACAGGAGGATCAACGGGCTTTAAAAGAACGTCAGGCGATTCGATGATTGCTAACTAAAGAAGACAATCAAAATATGGCGCCCAGTTCATCGGTAGATGAACAGTTCTTTTGGGGAGCTTTTCAGCCAAACGTTTTCTTGTACACAAACTGTACAAAAGCGACGACCTCTGCGTTTATTTCGAATCTGTCACTTTGACGTTTTCTTTTGAAGATAGTTCAGTCGCCATTTGTTCTATCGACGTCGTCAAATGCTTCTAGGTTTTAGTCGACTTGCTTTCCTACATTTTTTATTGACATTTTATTGACATCAGAGGATTTGTGCATAATACCGAATACGAATCGTCGCTAATTGGGAATAAATAGTTACACACGTCTAACTACGTCATTAACAGTTTTGTCTTAAGTTTTTAAAAACTTTTATTGTTTGAAGACATTCTAAGACTAAAACTATTCAAACTGATTATATATATATATATATATATATATATATATGTTTATCTGTGTATGTGTATTCATTAATCCAATGACATATATTAACGCTCATGCAAAAGTAATCTCTTCCAGTGTATTCATATTAATATTTGACAATATATCAATATATCTAAATGATACATTTTCCATTTGTAAGCAAGAAAATGGTAAATATTTAAAAGTTCTACAATATAATTGTATTGAACACTTTTTAATACAAATGTGCACTGATCTAATTTTATTATGACCAAAAGCTAAGTAATTAAAAAATCAATATTTAATATATATATATATATATATATATATATATACACACACACACATATATATATATATATATATATTAAGAAAATCTTTAGATATTCTACAATTACATGGGTAATACATATTTCACAGCAGGAAAAAAAGTTCCTTTTTTTCTTGCTGCGAAATATGTATTACCCATGAAATTGTAGAATATCAACATTTGTTTTCTTAATTATATTACTGTGTTAAATTAAATAAGTAAATTTAACATTGAGTTCTTCTGAGTTTGTCTCTATCGGAATTTACCTGACTTATAGTTAGTTCGTGGTTGGAAAGATTCATGAATTTATCGAATTTTTTGGAAGAGTGATCGTGCCATTGTATAGTGAATTAAGTTTTTTGACATTTTGAACTAACTAAGCACCAAGAAGAATTACTCAACCTTGGACCTAACTGCCATATATACCGTAAGTATAACCAGCTTACTAAAAAAATTGAAATAGAAACGCTCTATCAAAGCATCACTAAATTACCAGAGACCACAACACCACTATTTTGTCACTGTCTTCGGCCATCCACGGTAGGGATGGACTTATATTTTCAATTCAATTATCTTTATTGTTAATAGCTTAAATGTTCTATGTTTACTGTGTGTTAATATTTACTCTTTGATAATGGCTTATGTGAGCCGAAAGCTTAGACCCGATAAAAAATTCAACAAATACTGTGATTTTTTGTTGTCTTTTAACGACATCACCATCAAGTATATCAGACGGTATGAACGGATCCTACACAAAATTAATAGACAAAACTTGTCTATATTATTCAACGAAACCTGCATTAATATATATATATATATATATGTATGAGCAGTTATTATGAAAGTATTTCATGAGAGTTTTCTAAACTTCTGAAAATAATTCTCATTACTTCATTAACTTTTCGAAATATACCTTTTGATAACGATAATCTCACTTCTCCGCCCAAATTGACTCTTATCTGAGAGTTTGACCCACCTGGAAAGTGATTTACCAACAATTGTAGGTAGCCTCAGTCTATATTACTTAAATATTAAATCTTTTGAAATTTATAAAATTTTTAGAGTTATCTTAGATTATTCCATGTTAGAATTTTGGCAGAATCCAAAGAGAGAATGTCTGTAACGTAATCAATCTTGACCTGGCATCATAAATCCAGTCACTTTGTCAACAACATATGTGACTTCCTTCGGCCCTTTCTACAAATACTTTCCTTGCAACTGTTCTGACGAGATTTTTTTTTTGGTGTCCCGATTTCATGTATTTAAGCTTGCGACTAGATCGGCATTAAGGTCCCACAATTTTGCCGTTGATATAGCTAAATGCAACCGTCACTTCTATTCTTTAAATCCCTTTGCCCAATAATCAAAAACACGCACTTCCTGCCTGTGGAATTACCTTCCGTTTACTCGATTTCCTGGTAAGTTCAATCTTTGAAAATTTAAATGTAAGGTCAATATCAACTTCTGTTTTCTTGAACCATGTTAATCTTTTGTCCTTTTGTCATTTCCTCATATTCTCAGACTTTTCTCTCCCGTTTATTCACTGTAACCACACCACTGCGTACCAGTGGCATTACCCACTTGTTTGGGGTGAAATTATTTTTTTAATACATAGACAGTGCAGTTAATAGATATCAACAAAAATAAAAATGAACAAGACTAATCAGGAAGATAAACATTAATATCGAATTTTAAAATAAACCTTTTGTGTTCTAATATATATCATAACTAGCAGTATAGCCCGGCATTGCTCGGTTGTAATGAAAGCTTTAAATCTAATTCATGGTCCTGGAGCTCAAACTCTTTGGACGTTGGCACGAATGACTAAAAAGCAACAGTTGTTTCCAAAGCGAAAACGTAGATTGAAAAAAAAAATGAATGGATTTAAGTTAAATTTTGATTTCCGGTATCGATGTCAAATAGGTTTTCCGTCGTAAACTGAATTTGGAAGGCTAAATACGTCCTCTGAGTAAATGGTGTCATGGCTGAGAATAAGAAATACAATTATAATTGCTTAGAGCAAAACTCGAAGCAAAAGCCAGAATAAAAGGGCTGATTTTGATCGGACCCGATAGTATATCGGGGTATCGATTTTCAATATCGGAGTCGAATGTCATTGAAGGATAAACTAACCTAAGTAAGTCCATCAAAACTTATCGTACTCATCCGGAGTAAAATTGGAGAAAATGAGCCATATTGTTGGCGGAATATCGGTTTTTGATCAGATTCGTTGGAATATCGGGAGTATCGATTTCCGATATCAGAGAAAATGATTCGTCTGAGAAGGTATAGTAATGTTTGAGATTAAAAACTATAATTTTACCAAGTTTGAGCAAATTCTGCAGAAAGAACCACGCAAAATGGTTGAAATCCTGATCTTGACCAAACCTGATCGGATATCGGGGTATCGATTTCCAATATTGGGGGTAAATCGGAAAAGAAATAATGAGCCCATGACCTGACCGGAAGCCTGAAGAATATTTGTGTGAAGTTTGGTGAGAATTGGATAAAAATTGTGAATTTGTATAAAAGACATATATACAGACAAACAGATAGACAGACACATACACAAATATCTTGCTTATATATATATATATATATATATATATAGATAGATAGATAGATAGATAGATAGATAGATAACAGGTGTACAAAAATATAATACTCATTCCTAATTTTTAAAGTTTCGTTTTTGGTAATTTTCCTTTAATCTCTTTCAACACCTTGAAGATGCAAAAATGAGATATGTTTATTTTCTGTATGGGTCAAGGTTGCTGATAAGTATTCTCAAAATGCTGCAAACTGTTTTGGTGCCCTTCTACGAGGAATGGACACTACACTTACTATAAAAATACCGGTAGTTAATGACGGCCGCTAGTAAGCAGTTAAAGCCAGTTAGACAATAAGCAGCGTAACTGTACCGTTCGAACTTACTTATTTTTAGTTACTTATTGTTAACACTTTGCAGATATGTTCTTGTTATAATGATACACTGTTTTGAACCTACTTCTTGTGTTCGTGTCTTACTTCCGGCCAAACCGGTCACTACAACTTTGCTGCGAAGTTTCGCCACAACCAATTCACAACAAATTGGCGACGAACATCCGCAACACAAATATTAACAAGGCATCATGCGAAGAATAAACTTCTGAGTGAACTGTACGACACTGCTTTCCTAAGGTCCTCAGTAAGAATTCACTACCGAGCATAATTATTAGGCCACCCCAGTATTTTAAAAGAAATGATGTAATTTTTTAGTATTTATTGACAAGTGAATAATTGTAAATGAAAATAGAATGGTTCGTTTGTTATTATTACTTTGCAAAATTTTACAAGACAAATAGCGACAATTTAGCCATCGCAACCTGTAGATTTGCTATATATATATATATATATATATATATATATACACGATCGGCCATAATGATTAGGCCACCCCAGTGTTTTAAAAAATTATGTATTTCATACTGTTTTTCAGTATTTATTGCCAAGTGAATAATTTTAAATGAAAATAGAATTGTTCTCTTGCTAATACTGCACAATAACATGTGCATCAAATGAATTTATAAATATTTAATAATTACCCATATTGCAGTTATATAAATGGAAAAATGAAGAAAATTTAGGCTGATTCAGGCGAGTTCATTTTTGCCGCCTTGCCTTATCAAATTTTGCAAAATAAGAAATGTGGCCTCCCTCTGTCTCTTCTATAAATACTTTCATGGCTTCTGCTCGGATGAGCTTAAGTCACTGATGCCTCCTCAACAGGTGTTTACCCGTTCAACCAGACTGGCAACTGGGTCCCACCCATTCACAGTCAGGTTAGCCAAACGCAGACGACAATTCTACTCCTGCAGCTTCCTCTCTCGCACTTCCCGCCTGTGGAACTCACTCCCGTATTCTTGCTTTCCTGACGGCTACGACCTCCAGAAATTTAAAAGCAAAGTTAATACTCACCTACTAACCACTGGTCTCTAGCTCTCTCCCCTCCCCTGTATAACCTTCCCTTTCTCTCCGCCCATGTATCTGTCATTGCACCTGCTTTCTCAGCTTTCTATTGTTCCTTTCTAACTAGCTTGTACTCCTCACTCTTTTCTAATTAATCTTTTTACATTTATGTAACCCCCTGCACATCAGTGGCGTTTCTGCCTTGCTCGGGGTGAAATGATTAAAAAAAAAAAAAAAAATAATAATAATAAAAGAACCATCCTATTTTTATTTAGAATTATCCACTTGGATAATAAATACTAAAATACATCATTTCTTTTAAAGAAAAACTGGTGTCGCCTAATAATTATGGTCGGTAGTATATATATATATATATATACATATATATATATATATATATGAAATCTACAGGGTGCGATGGGTAAATTGTCGGTATTTGCCTTGTAAAATTTTGCAAAGTAATAAAAACAAAAGAACAATTCTATTTTCATTTAGAATTATCCACTTGGCAATAAATACTAAAATACATCATTTCTTTTACAGAAAAACTGGGGTGGCTTAATAGATATGGCCGGTAGTATATATATATATAGAAAATCTACAGTGTGCGATGGCTAAATTGTCTCTATTTGTCTTGTAAAATTTTGCAAAGTAATAATAAAAAAGAACCATTCTATTTTCATTTAGAATTATCCACTTGGCAATAAATACTAAAAATAGTATGGAATACATCATTTCTTTAAAAAAAAACTGGGGTGGCCTAATAATTATGGCCGGTAGTGTATGTCTTTTTATCAAGTTGGTAGAGAATATCCATCTGCAAATAACAACATCTGAAAACGTTAGTCGAACAAAACCCACGTCAAAGTGTCGCAAGAATGTCTCAAATGATTGGTTTAGCAATACCGAACCAATTCGATAAAATTGGCAAGTAAAAAACATAATAGGTTCCACATGTCTTCTTCTTCTATGTGCGTTGTCCTTTCAAGACGTAGGCGATCATACCCTTTCATGTCGACCTTTTCCTGGTGGCTCTTAGTACACTTTCTCCTGTAATACCACGCAACCCCGTTCTGTCATCCACCTGCTCAGGCCCTATAAATATGTTATCCACTGCTTTCCCTTGTCTCTTTTCCCTTCACACTGGCCTGTTAGTATCATGTTCTCCAAGCCCTCCTTCCTCATTGCCTGTTCCAGGAGTTTTAGTTGTCTCTTCCTGATGCTCAATATCAATTTTCTTTTTGTTTCCATCCTTTCCATTGTTTCCATCATTGCTCACATGTTCGGTCCATGATATTCGCAGCATCCTTCTGTAGAAACACATTTCACTTGCTTTAAGTTTTTCCTTCATCTTTGATGATACTATCCAGTATTCATTGCCATATTGAAGAACTGACATCACATAACAACCCAGTACTCTCTTCTTTGTTTCTAGTGAAAGTTTACTGTATCTTAATACTTTACTCAACTTCTGGAATGCGTCCTTCGCCATGCCAGTTCACCTTCGGATCTCTGTGTCACAGTTTCCGTCTTCTGTTAGAACACTTCCCAGGTATTTAAATTTTTGTACCTGCTTGATTTTAGAGTCCCTCACCTGTAATTGGCATTTGGGTCCAGTCTTTTAACTGATGTATTCGGTTTTCTTGCAGTTTGTTAGTAGTTCTTTTTCGTCACTCTCTTCAGCTACCTTCTGTAGGAGGTCTTGTAGTTTCGTTTCGTGTCTGCTATCAGAACTGTATCATCTGCGTAGGTTCCAAATGAATTGATTAAAAGTCGACGTTTTGAAATGTATTCTATGTTGCATCTGAATATTCGAATGATACATTTCTTGATTGAATGGCAACTTGTGATGAGAAGTGGATCGTTTACGACAATCTTAAACGAATGGGCTTGATCATGACAAAGTCCCCAAACACTTACCAAAACCGGAATTGCAACGACAGAAGATTATTGTGATTGTCTGGTGGCTCGACATTGGCGCTATACATTACACCTTTTTTTGGAATCTATCTAGCGCATCACTACTGAATTCCACTGCCAACAACGGGATTATTTTGTTACGTGTTACGTGTAACAAAAGAAAAAAATTATTGACCAAAACTCAGAGATAAAAATTACACACAAATATTTAATTTGCAAAAACATAAAATAAAAATATTTCAAACAAGACATGGAGTTTACTACTGGCAAGTGTTACGGTGAGAGAAGAGAAGGTAAGGTGTCAAATATCTTTACCCAGTTAAGTTGGCGAAGAAGATAAGTGCTATACTTTTTGAAAATTCTTAAATGGGTATATAAAGATTAATTATTTGTTTGGTCAATGAAAGAGTCAAAAATATGTTTTTAACCTTTTTGTTCCATGAGGTTCTCTTTCAGGTTTTAGTTGATCTGACTTTTCTATGAGATTCTTTCGGCTGGATATAAATCCTTGGATCAGAGCCGGAGTTGATAAGGTCAGCAAATCCTTTTATGAACCCTTTCAAATTTTAGTCGGTACGACTTTTCTATGAGATTCTTTCGGCTGGATATAAATCCTTGAATCAGAACCGGAGTTTATAACGTCAGCCAACCCTTGTAACACCTAACTACTCACTGCATAAAAACTATTTTATAGAGGCTAACACATAATTTGCTTATTTCTAGAACCTTTTGAATTCTCTCGATTTTACTGGAATTTTCTAGAACCTTCCAAAACGTTCTATTCATAATTTCTTTATTTAACAACTACTTCCTGAATTAAAACTCTTTTGTAATAACAAGTAGGACACAACAGAGTTCCTTACTATAACGTTTTAGACATTATTAATATTATTTTTATATACACTCCACCCATGTCTATTGAACAGGTGTAGAGGTTCATCCCTTGTTTCCTGTTTAGGATATGGTTTCTTTTCAATCTTTTCACTCTTATGTAGTCCCCTGTACACCAGTGGCGTTACCGCCTTGCTCGGGGTGATATGATTTTATAAAAAATGCATCCTGGTAACAACATTTACATTCTATTTCATGAGAAGTCTCAAATACATGTTGCCAGTATTACACAGCCCAAGTTCACCGACTTACGATAATTTGACTTTGCCAGATCTGCCATATTTCCTTGATCTCTCGCTTATTGATTACCACTTTTTTGAGTATCATGACATTGTTTTAACCCCAAATACGTTTTGCTGCGAAGGAGATGCAGAAACTATGTTAGCATTCAAAACGTCAGTTTTATAATGAAACTATAGATGACATTGTAACTCGACGGAAGAAGTGTATACCTATCCAGGGTTCCTATATTGACAGTTATTGTTGAAATACATTAAGGAGCAAAATTTACTTCTGACATCAGTCATTATTTTCCGAAAGACCTAACAGTAAAGAATATTGTAAATAGCCAGTCAGTCAGTTGAGTGTCATACGTGATACAGGCTTTGAGCGAACATGTCTCGAAAGAAGTTAATATTTACCAACCCAGGTAGTATAACAGTACAAGTTCTCTGTTACTTCAGCACCGCTTGCAATGGATTGTCCACGAGTTCAGGATGAAAGCCAATAGGCTACCTAAGCAGTTTGCATATGGTGATTGAATTAGCCAAAGAAAAAATTAACAGCAAAAAAACTAAATTTACTTATATATCAAGAGCAGTAAGCCAGTTAAGTACCATACGTGATACACATTTTGGGCGATCATGTCGCGAAAGAGACATGACTGACTCGACAGAAGATTATCCTGCAGTAGGTTGCCATTGCATTCTGCAGTAGACTGGTTGCCATTCAAGGCTATAAAACCCAATCTGTCCTGTTATTCTAACTCTAGGGAAGAGACCGATTAATACTTTTCCTAAGGGTATTTGCGCGTATGTGAATCCAACGAATTCAACTGGAATTCGAACTCGGCTACTATTATTTGTCGTTTCGAGTCGATATCCACTGCACCACAAAATAATCTAAGTACATGTATAAGTAAAAAGA
>JBBBDQ010001002.1:1502500-1577500 GCA_037127315.1 Ascarosepion bandense | reverse complement strand
AATTCTCTAAGCACTTGACCTTAATTGCCGTTTACGCGTGAGAATATCATAACAGTGTCCTTTCGAAACCTGCTTCTCAAAATACATTTTATCAGTAAATCCACTGAAAAAAAACCCACCTTGCTGCTATACATTATCACAATTAAATACTAAATACGTGTATATATATTGTATCCCAAAGCATAAAGTGCTTTATGAAATTTGTCTAAAGTTCTGGAATTAAATATAATTATTCCACCGACTTTTCCAACTAACATCTTTGATGATATATCAGATCATTTCTTTTATGTTCTATAACTTTTTAGAGCGTGAATGGTTCTCCACAACTTTCTATCTCTGGTAGCATTAACCAGCTATTCCCCTACTCAAAGTTCTGTCACACATTTACATAAGTTTATGTTAATTAGTTTCCGCCTACTTCTCTTACCTTCAAAATGTCTGGTAAGTGTTAAAATTTGCTTCGCTGATCTCAAAATGTCTTGTAAGTGTTAAAATTTGCTTCGCTGATCTCAAAATGTCTTGTAAGTGTTAGAATTTGCTTCGCTGATCTCAAAATGTCTTGTAAGTGTTAAAATTTGCTTCGCTGATCTCAAAATGTCTTGTAAGTGTTAGAATGTGCTTCGCTGATCTGAAAATGTCTTGTAAGTGTTAAAATTTGCTTCGCTGATCTGAAAATGTCTTGTAAGTGTTAAAATTTGCTTCGCTGATCTCAAAATGTCTTGTAAGTGTTAAAATTTGCTTCGCTGATCTCAAAATGTCTTGTTAGTGTTAAAATTTGCTTCGCTGATCTCAAAATGTCTTGTAAGTGTTAAAATTTGCTTCGCTGATCTCAAAATGTCTTGTAAGAGTTAAAATTTGCTTCGCTGATCTGAAAATGTCTTGTAAGTGTTAAAATTTGCTTCGCTGATCTGAAAATGTCTTGTAAGTGTTAAAATTTGCTTCGCTGATCTCAAAATGTCTTGTAAGTGTTAAAATTTGCTTCGCTGATCTCAATAACCTTCTGTAGAATCACACCTCTGGAGGCTCAAGTTCCATTTTCATTGAGGTAAAAGTGTCTCGCATTCATTACCATATAGAAGGATTGACCACCTCGACGTGGTATAATGATTAGTAAGATTGTCCCGCTGGAAAAGTTATGAATGTATAGTGAGTTCGATAAAGTGCCGCTGTGCGTTGTGGTGCATTGGATATTGACTCGGAACGAGAAATCGGGGAGTCGAGTTCGAATTCCAGTTGAATTCCTTGCATTCACTTACGCGTAAATACCCTTAGGAAAGGTATTAATCCGTTTCTTCCTTCCAGTTATTGGTTAAATAGCAGGACAGATTGGGTTCTATAGCCTTGGTCGGCAACCAGTCTACCGCAGAAAGCAATGGCAACCTACTGCGGGATAATATTCTGCCCAGTCAGTCATGTCTCTTTCGAGACATGATCGCCCAAGTGTGTATCACGTATGGCACTTAACTGACTGACACTACACCTAAGCTACGATTGGAAAATTAGTGTATAAGGGGATTGACATTACAATATTATATATATATATATATATATATATATATATACATAAATACACTACCGGCATAATTATTAGGCTACCCCAGTTTTTTTTAAAAGAAATGATGTATTTTATATTATTTTTAAGTGGATAATTCTAAATAAAAATAGAATGGTTCTATTATTATTACTTTGCAAAATTATACAAGGCAAGAAAGCAAAGATGAACTCGTCCGAATCACCCCAATTTTTTTCATTATTTCATTGATGAAATTGCAATATTGGTAAATATTAAATATTTATAATTTCATTTGATGCACATGTTATTGTGCAATATTAACAAAAGAACCATTCTATTTTCATTTATAATTATTCACTTGGCAATAAATACTAAAAGATAGTATGGAATACATCATTTTTAAAAATAATTATGTCCGGTAGTATATATATATATATATATATATATATATATATATATATATATATATATACGGTAATATCTTTATCATATGTTTATAATAAAAACATAGTTTACTGCAATATAAGAGCTGTTGTGTTTTGGTACTATGTTATCAGCACTCTTAACGTACACCACTACAAACGTTTGATTGCCTTCACATTAGTTTGTACTACTTCTAATATATATATATCTGTGTGTATACATATATCCAAGAATGGTCAGTTCATTATAAGCAACAGATGATAAGCATAGGTTATGAAAATCCGAGTCATGATAATGACGTCAAATCCGTAAACGGAGAAGATAATCCCTAAATATTCATTTAATATAAATTATGAAAGCGATAAATTTACATAAAGAGCTCAGTAGATATTATCCAGAGCAATATAATATACATAATGGAAAACTCAGCATATCATCTAAGGCGATTATGAACAATAATTTCGACGGGTAATATTTTGTAATTTTGTAAATTTTGTGTCTGAGGAAATGGGTAGTAAAAACTTTCTTGTCGAAATACATTATAGTTTATAAACACTTTAATTTAGGTACTCAGTTTTCCTTTGTGTATATCATAGTATATATATATATATATATATATATATATATATATATAAGTATTTTTGGAATAATATTCATTGTCAAAAGAAACACTATTTTTAAGAAAGTGCTCAATACAAAAGTAGAGCTAATAATATTATTTATTCATAAATTATAACATGGATATGTTACAATATCACTACAAAAGTAGCCATTTTGTTTCAACATCAGGGACTTCAAACAAATATTAATAACAATACCCACCTTAAGTCTGCTCGCATATTTTCCAAATGAGAAGTTGCTTCACTCTGATTGGTCCACATTACATATACAATAATAACTCCCTGATTAAAGGGGCCACGCTTGTTTTCAGACTTTCAAACCATTCATTTAAGAACCATCACATCACTTGAAAAGACACAAAGTGTTGAAAAAAATGGCTACTTTTGTAGTGATATTGTAACATATCCATGTTATAATTTATGAATAAATAATATATATATATATATATATATATATATATATATGAAATTATGGAATTATATATATATATATATATATATTCAAATATGTTGGATGGCCATTTCGGCGGGTAAACTTAAGCAGCTATCTCGTCAGCGAAACAAAAATGTATAGCAAATTCATTTATTTGTGTATAAAAAAACGGAAAGGAGATAGAAAGAGATAGATCCTTGTTAACGAAACATGTTAGTCTCGACCCGTGGATGACAGTAATGAAAAGAGATAAAATAAAATAAATTAAAAATATACGTAAATAAGAAACAGATCAGACGAAATTACAGCTTTTCAGAGCCACTGTTAAATGGCAACTAATAATGTAAATGCCAAAAGAATATATATATATATATATATATATATATATATATATATATATATATATATTCACCATAAATATTCCCTATAGCCGGTATGTATTAATTTAAGACTAAATCCCTTGCCCCATTTCTGAGAATGAATATTAGTGAATATAAATACGTCCGTTTCGATCTAGCGTTTTCTTAATTATTTTAAAATCCGTTCTATCGTGATTTCTTCCTTTTTCTTTCCTTCTTTTTTGTGTGTTGCCCTCTCCTTTTAGGTTTATCTAATTTTTCCTGTTTCTATATTGATATTTTTTATTTTTAGTATTTTTAATTATTTTAACAATATTTTTTAAATTAGCATTAATGTTTAAAATAATAGTAAGAGTAGTTATTTTTTTCAAATTGTATTAAAATTATGATATTATTATTACTTAATTAATTTTTTTGTACCGCAAATATATGCAGTATATTTGAATTTAAATTTCATAGTTAAATTTTTCCATGTTTTTCTAAGAGAACAGTTAGGTGGCTTGAGACCCTTCTATTACGATAAATGGATTCAACATTTACTTCTCGTGATACTGTATTTCCTTTTATTGTATCTCTTTGTCCTTTCTTTTTCTCTTCTTGCTTTCCATTCAGTTTTTCTGTTTCCCCTTTTTTTCTTTTTTCTCTATTTTCTCTTCTTTACATTAATCAATCGTCTATTCTTGTTCTTTTCGAATGAGCGAGAAATTTTCGTAAATAACCGTTACAAATGTATATTCTACCATCAAATATGATGTTATCTTCTATTGACATAAAACATTGCTAAGCAATGACAACAGTCTCCAAATAGCAGACGCAGTTGGAAAATTTGTAATGCGGTTCTATGATGTCACACGGTGAGAGAGCTCGAAATGTTAACAGAACCATATATTTAAATGCAATGTAATGTGTTATGACCAAATAAAATGTGATTTTCAGTCCATCTTCATTAATTCAAAATAACCCACTTTTTTACTGTGTGTATGAGTTAGTATTAGTGTCATTGTCTCTTATATTTAACAGCATATGTTTAGAAGATTAACTGCTGCCTCGATACACTATATATATATATATATATATATATATATATATAAATTTAAATTTCATTTTCCATATTTTTTGTTATTTTTATGTTTCGATATTTAATGAGGACAACAGTCCGATAAATTTAAATACTTTTAATAGTTCATCTCACAAATATAGACAAAAGAATATGTTGTTTGAATAATTTTTTTTAATCGTGTCGCCCTAAGCAAGACATTTTACTGGCACTGTTGTGCAGGGGGTTACATAGGAGGAATGTTATGAAGAGTGAGAGGTTTCAGGGGGTGTCAGAAAGAGAGTAGAAGAGCATAGAGATTACTGATGAGAGTGGGGTGGACGAGAAGGAATGGTATGAGGAGTGAGAGGTTGCAGGGGGGTGTCAGGAAGAGAGTAGGAGAGGGAAGAGAGTACTGATGAGAGTGGGGTGGATGTAGAAAAGCATGAGAGAGAGGATGTAAGTTAGTGTGACAGGAGATGACTATTGACTTTACATTTAAATTCTTGGAGATTCTAACTGACAGGAAAACAAGTATGCGGAAGAGAATTCGAGAAAAGAAGCTACTGGAGTAGAATTTGCGTTTACAATTTATTGGTTTCACAGTAAAAGGGTGGGACCTAGTTGCTAATCTTGTGGCTCGAGGAAATTTGTATATAGGGGGTACCAGTGAGCTAAGTTCATCGGAGCAGAAGCCGTGAAAGTATTTGTAGAAGAGACACAGGGAAGCCAGACTGCGTCGGTGAGAAAACGACTTTATCCTAGCTGCCAAGTCGGGATCGATCACATTACAGATTCTCCGTTGGATTCGGTCGAGAACACCTAAGTGGATAGCAGGAACACCAGACCAGATATGGCAGCAATACTCAAATCACGGGCGGATATAATAATGGATATTTAACTAAAGAGGAGATCAAAGGTTGAGAGATGAGGCAGAGGGGATTGCTGATAAAGATAATACAATCACGGTCCACACAGTTCGGGAAAGAGATTTGACAAAAAATTAATGGATAATCGTGCTACTAACTGATGATTATATTCATGTGTATAGGTGTTTTGATATACTTCAGCTTAAGCGAGTTTTAAACATTTTCTTATGATATTCATTAGCGCTGAAAATAATTTGACTGAACCCAAAGCTTATGTTGAAATGAGACCTTTTTTTCTACTTCTATGTTCCTTGCCCTTTCAGGACGTAAGCGATAATGGCTTTCCACTTCTCCCTATATCTGGTGGCTCTTAGGACGCTTTCTCCTGTTAACCCACGCGATCCCGGTTCTGTCATCCACCTGATCAGGTCCTTCAATATGTTATCCGCTGCCTTCTCCCTGTCTCTTTTTCCCTCTATCTGACCTGTAAGTATCAGGTTCTCCAAGCCCTCCTTCCTCAGTGCATGTCTCTTCCTGATGATCAGTATTAATTTCCTTTTAGTTTCTATCCTTGCCAAAATCTCAACATTGATCACATGCTCGATCCATAATATCCGCAGCATCCTTTTGTAGAACCACATTTCAGCTGCTTCAAATTTTTCCTTCATCTTAGATGAGATTCTCCAGTATTCACTACCATATTGAAGAACTGATATCACATAGCAATCCAGTACTATTTTCTTTGTTTCTAGCGAAATTTTCCTGTCTCTTAATATTTTACTCAATTTCTGGAACGCGTCTTTCGCCATGCCAATTCGCTTTCGGGTCTCTGTGTCGCACATTCCGTCTTCAGTTAGAACAATTCCCAGGTATTTAAATTTTTGTACCTGCTTGATTTTAGTATCCCACACCTTTTGAATAGTTTTGTAAATCACGCAATGTTTGGAGCAACTGAACGTTTCTTTGTGCTCGTTGTTTGAAATGAGGGAGGTGCGAGATATCGGAATACGTAGTGGCAGGGCAGATGCCCACCCATGACTTGCCACGATATTCTCCAGTTTTCGAGGACATATTTGTACTTGTAAAGTTTTCCTTAAATTTTATAAATGTTGAATTGCTTCTTTGTGTTTCTCTTTGCGCGTTTTCATTCGTTTAAAATATTCTTGTCCCGCTAAATATCCTAAACGAGTTAATGCATAAACAAATATACGGGTACATATAGTTGTTTACCTTCGTTGCCTACACTTATAAACACACACGCACACATAAACACACATACACAAATACACAAAAACACGTGCACGCATGCCCACACACACACATATATATATATATGTGTATATATGTGTGTATGTGGACATGTACATATGCGTAGGCATATACACATATAAAAACACATATATGTATATGAACGCACAAACAATATATATATATATATATATACACGCACACACACACACACATATATATATAGTGTTTGTGCGTTCATATACATATATGTGTTTTTATATGTGTATATGCCTACATATATGTGCGTGTCCACATACACACATATATACACACACACAAACACACACACATATATATATAATGTTTGTGCGTTCGTATATATATATGTATTTTATATGTGTATATGCCTACATATATGTGCGTGTCCACATACACACACATATATATATATACACAAACACACACACACACACACACATATATATATATATATATAATGTTTGTGCGTTCGTATACATATATGTGTTTTTATATGTGTATATGCCTACATATATGTGCGTGTCCACATACACACATATATACACATATACACACACACACATATATATATATATATATATATATATATATATATATATATATATATATATATTTGCATTTTATCTACAATAAATGCTTATCGAGTGAATGAATGAACACCTGAGCTACGTAATTTCTCACCTTTGTGACGGATTTATGATTTTCCTGACGATTTCCTAGCATTCGAAACGGAAAAACTCACTGCGCATGCGCTATCTCTGCGAAAAAGATTCCACACGTGTTACAAATAATCACTCTACTTATTTTTTTATTCTCCTATCTTTTTCAGACCCTGAAAATTGACTTTATTGACTTGTTTCCTCCCCTCTCTTTCTTTTCTTCGCTTTTTTTTTTAATTTCCCACAATCCTTTACTTTTTATCAAGGTCTGTATCTCTCCGCTTCTTATTTGCATTTTTTTTTTTTGAATTCACCTTTTTTATTCATTCGCCAATTCCTTCTCTACGTTATTGTTTTAGAATTTCGTTTTTCGTTTTTTTTTTTTTCACTATTTTGCATCGACTGTTTCTTGTTTTAGGTTTCTTGCACAATTATCTCCCTTCGCATCTCTCGTTTTTAATCCATTCTTTAGTCTTTTGACTCATTGTGATATATTTTTCCTATTTTCAGTTCCATCATTTTTTTCTTTCTTCAAATTGTTTACTTTATATTTTCTTTTCATTCAATATTTCATTCATTCATTTCTTATTTTATTCTCTTTATATCATTCATAAAATTAATCATTCATTTCTCTAAACGAAATTATTGCCTCCATTTGAATTTCATTAAATGACATATTTCTTAGTTTTAAAAATTATCTTTTCTGTTATTATCGTTTAATCACTGATTTTGTCTGTAATTTTTTGTTTGCTTGTAATTACTCCACCTGTATATTTATTTAAAGTTACTACTAGCATGATAACCCGGCGTTGCCCGTACAACTCAGAACATTTTAGTAGTAGGACTCGGTTATATAAAAAAATAATTATATTAAAAATTGTTGTTTAAAAATTGTTAAAACATTCCTTTAAAAAATATATTTTCTTTTGTTTTGCGTAAACGTGATTTGATCTTATGTGTGACATTGTAAACAACATAACGTTTGTTTTTGTTTCAAAATTACAGGGGAAACAATTACATTTTTTGTTGACTAAATAAATTTAAATGAAAATAAGAATTATTTATTTTGTTTTACTGAAATTAAAAATATAAAAATTATTACGCTCTCAGTTCAGGAATTTAGGAAGAATATTTAAAAATGTAGAAATATAAAAGCTATTACTCTCTCAGTGTAGAAATTTTTGAAGAATATTTAAAAATGTAGAAATATAAAAACTATTACTCTCTCAGTTTAGAAATTTTCGAAGAATATTTAAAAATGTAGAAATATAAAAATTATTATTCTCTCAGTTCAGAAATTTACGAAGAATATTTAAAAATGTAGAAATATGAGAACTATTACTCTCTCAGTTTAGAAATTTTCGAAGAATATTTAAAAATGTAGAAATATAAAAATTATTACTCTCTCAGTTTAGAAATTTACGAAGAATATTTAAAAATGTAGAAATATAAAAATTATTACTCTCTCAGTTCAGAAATTTACGAAGAATATTTAAAAATGTAGAAATATAAAAATTATTATTCTCTCAATTCAGAAATTTACGAAGAATATTTAAAAATGTAGAAATATAAAAACTATTACTCTCTCAGTTTAGAAATTTTCGAAGAATATTTAAAAATGTAGAAATATAAAAATTATTATTCTCTCAGTTCAGAAATTTACGAAGAATTTATTTAAAAATGTAGAAATATAAAAACTGAAAGAATATTTAAAAATGTAGAAATATAAAAATTATTACTCTCAGTTTAGAAATTTTCGAAGAATATTTAAAAATGTAGAAATATAAAAATTATTACTCTCTCAGTTCAGAAATTTTCGAAGAATATTTAAAAATGTAAAAATATAAAAACTATTACGCTCTCACTTCAGACATTTTTTTAAAAATATTACGTGGGAAAATATGTACATTTGTTGTTGACCAAATGAATTTTTAAAACGTAGGAATAAAAATTAAATATAAAGGCTCATTTTTTTTAGTCGCGTTTGGCACGTGTGATTTGATTTCTGTGACGTAATTCAGAAACCAACTTAGATCTTAGATGTTTTACAGAGCAAATGTAAACAATCTGCACCATTGGCCAAAGAGTGCTAAAGGGAAAATTGCTGAACTTAAACTAAAAAACTATGTGTCGACCTGGCTTCCCTGGAGATATGTGTTCCTAGAAAGTTTGAATGGCGTAGCTTAAAAGATGTAGGCGTGCATAGGGATACAGTCACACACAGACTCACAGATTGCCTTTTATATATATACTAGCATCATAGCCCGTGCAACTCAGAACATTTTAGTAGTAGGAGAAGATGCCACTTTTTATTTGATATATTTTGTTTTTGTTTGAAAAAACACATTTTTTAAAAAATATTTCTTTTGTTTCAAAATTACGGGGGAAAATATTCACATTTTTTTGTTTACCAAATGAAATTTTAAACGTCGGAATAAAAATGAAATATAAAGGCTCTTTTATTTTTTGAAAAAAAAAAGAAATCTTAGTCGCGTTTGACACTTGTGATTTGATTTCTGTGACGTAATTCAGCAACCCTGTTAGATCTTAGATGATTTACGGAGCAAATGTAAACAATCTGCACCATTGGCCAAAAAGTGCAAAAGGGAAAATTACTGAACTTAAAATTCAAAAAGTATGTGTCGAGCTGGCTTCCCTGTAGATATGTGTCCCTAGAAAGATTGAATGGCGTAGCTTAAAAAATGTAGGCATGCATAGAGAACAGTCACACAAAGACTCACAGATTGCCTTTTATATATATATATATATATATATATATATATTATTTTTACTATTATCATTATTATTCGTAGTAGTAGTAGTAGTATTAGTAATAGTAGTCGTAGTAGTAGTTGATATATTGTTTCCTTATTATTCGCTCTTTTAATTGCTTTCCGTTTTGTTAAATTTTTCGCACAATTTTACTAAAAAGGAGAGACAATCGTATGATGGCCTTTCCAGATTAATAATTGATAACTCGTGTATCAACATGACGACACGTGTGTCACCAAATTGACATTCGGAAATAAGATAAGATAAGACGCGTCAAGAAATTGCGCCAACTTCATTCACAATTTCATTCTTGGTAAGAAAAAGGAGATAAATCAAACAATTTCCTGTTCTTTCCTCTTCCTTTTTGTTTGTGTCTCTTTCTCTGTCTATTCATTCCTTTATTTAACACAGATTCTCCCTCTCTTTGTTACACTCATTCACACACTTTTTCAATCTATCTATCTATCTATCTATCTATCTATCTATCTATCTATCTATCTATCTGAATCTCTTCATCTATCTATCTATCTATCTATCTATCTATCTATCTATCTATCTATCTATCTATCTATCTGAATCTCTTCATCTATCTATCTATCTATCTATCTATCTGAATCTCTTCATCTATCTATCTATCTATCTATCTATCTATCTATCTATCTATCTATCTCAGTCTGTTCATATCTATCTATCTATCTATCTATCTATCTATCTATCTATCTATCTATCTATGTGTATCACTTACGTATGTTCGAGGTGGTACGGTTAATTTCTCAGTCCACGCTTTTTCCTGTTACCCCACTTAAACCCCGCTCTGTCATTCATTTTCTTAAACGCATTAAGTAAGTTAAGCATTGCCTTCCCCCGTCTCTCTTTCATTCTATCTGACCCGTGAAGATCAGATTCTCCAAGCCCTCCTTTCACATTGCATATTCCATGAACTTTAGCTGCATTTTCCTGATGCTCAGTTTTAGTTTATTTTTCGTTTCAACCCTCTCTAAAACCTCACCGTTGCTTACATGTTCAGTCTATAATATCCTCATCATCCTTTTGTAGAACCGCACTTCGGTTGCTTCAAGTCTCCCTTTCATCTTTGACGAGATTGTCTAGCATTTACTGGCATATTGAAGAACAGACTAGGTCTAATATTCTCTTGTTTGTTTCTAGCGAAATTTTCCTGTTTCGCAATACTTTACTCAGCTTCTGGAAGACATCCTTATCCATGTCCATCACTCGGGGGAAAAAGATATGCATGTGTGCACGTTTTGCTAAAGTTATGAACTCTTTTATTTCTAACAATATCTTTATTTCCCTCAAAGCTAGTTAAAGACATCCTGAGTTTCACCAATTATACACACGCACGCACGCAAATATATATATATATATATATATATATATATATATATATGTGTGTGTGTGTGTGTGTGTGTGTGTAAAAATGTACTCAGTTATGATCTGATATTAAGGACAGGATGGTTAAATAAAAAGAAGACAAGACGAAAACTGTATTGAAATCGCCTACGCGTTTCGTCCTGTGATGGACTTTATCAAGGCAAAAAGTCGAAATGAGCTTTATTCTAAATTTCGTACCGATAAACAAACAGTGTTGGCAACTATGAAAACGCTCACAAATCATTCAAAAAGATTAACAGAATATTTTAGTTTTAGAATTCCTTTCCAATCTCACCTTTGCTTATGGAAATTATACTAAAACAGACTAACATACATAATAAAATATCCAAAGAAAACAGTTGAATTCCTTTCATTTTAACATCTCGTGACTTTGCACTACACATTTTTTACTAAACAGTATCAGTTTATTGATCCTATTTCTTAATAAAGAAAATGTGCTCATCGGATCCTACGCCACCTTAGAAGTTGTAGAGAAACTACCGTTTGAACCCAGCGTGCTTTCCTGGACGGCTATAGAGAGCATCACAGTTCAGCAAGATTCCAATTTTCCCTATTGAGGAAAATACACTTTATCATTCTGATTATTTTTCTCTGATAAAAAACATCTGCTCAAGTTCATATACGAAACGTAAACAAAACAATTTCTAAAAAAAATTTAAAAAAATCATGGATTTATTTTTATTCCAGAATTTTTTCCTTAAAAAGGAAAATGAAACGTTGCGAATTGTAAAACACCATATACATGATAACCATTTTAACTGTTAGTCTATAATTCAAGTGTTTTCCACGTTTTATACTGGTACAATGAAAAAGAATATTTATAATTTGTGCCAGAGCCTTGTGCACAATACTACTCAAAAGGCAGATTTAAATTTCTGATACTCGGGGCGTGTACGCCTCATCCAACTTGAAGTTTAACCAGAGCCATTCTTCATAGCTATAATATCTCCTTATAGCCATCAACTGCATTGCACTTATAGTTATTTTGCTATAAACGAATATAAATATACTGTTTAATAGATAAACGCAGCGTCAACTCAAATACGATTATCTACTCAAAATAACGTTTAATTCATATATATATATATATATATATATATATATATATTTTAATCATATCACCCCAAGCAAGGCGAAAACGCCACTGATGCGCAGGGGGCTACGTAAGAGTGAAAAGATTGGAAAAGAGAAAAACCGGAAACCACAACCTAAACAGGAAACAAGGGATGAGCCTCTTCACCTGTTCAATAGACGTGGGTGGAGTGTGAACCGGGCGAGAGTTTAGACTATATATATATATATATATATATATATATAGTCTAAACTCTTTTGAATAAAAGAAATAAATTTTGAAAATTTATTTTATATATATATATATATATATAAAATAAATTTTCAAAATTCAAAAATGTTGAATGAACATTTCAACATGAAATCCCTAAGAGAGATCTCACGCATCCTCAGCAACAGTCCATATTCAAAATGAGAATAAAAATAAGATAAAAGGGAAATAAAAAAATAATAAAAAAATTATCTTTTCATTTTTTGATTATTGTTTATATATTTTTATTGTTTTATTATTTTTTATATTTTTTTATTTTTATTTTTTGTTTTTTTATTTTCTTATATTTTTTTATTATTTTTTTATTTTTTTATTGCCCTTTTATCTTATTTTTATTCTCATTTTTAAATATGGACTGTTGCTGAGGATACGTGAGATCTCTCTTAGGGATTTCATGTTGAAATGTTCATTCAACATTTTTGAATTTTGAAAATTTACTTTAATTTATATTGGCTCTGTAATTTTAATTACATTGAGCTCTCCTCCTGTATCATTTTTTAATATTAAAATTTTTAATATTAATTAGGATCAGGTTCTTGGGATTTACCTTCCTACTTTTCCGTTTTGGATTAAAGTAATTTAATAAATATATATATATTAAATATATAATTTATATATATATATATATATATATATATATATATATATATATATATATATATGTGTATTTAGGCAGCAAATTTTCTTTTAGAGATGTCAGATTAAATAAATTGCAAACATTGTGTCTGTTTATTTTTAATAAAATCTGTTCATACTCACGAATAATCTTTCGCGTATTAAAATTGAAAGATGTCAGAAATGAGCTGTAGCGTTGACAGATGTCAACATCATTCATTTCTCAATTACCCAATCACTTTCCTAGGCAACACAGTTTTGCGGTTATATTTTGTTATCATAACTCACACCCCTGAAGATGATCTCGGAAAGAGATTGAAAGTACTTGGGTAACTTGAGAAATTAATGAAAATAACATCTCTCAACGTTACAGCTAATTTCTGACATCTTTCAATTATAATACGCAAAAGATTATCCGTGATATGAACGGATTTAATAAAAAAAGCAGACACAATGATCAATGATTGCAATTTATTTTATCTATCTATCAATATATATATATATATATATATATATATATATATATATATATATATATATATATATGATAAATTATACTTTAGAACATGTACAAACTACAATCTACTACAATGGAGGCCATCTACATTAAATCAAAACAACCCACACTTAATAAAATCACTTTTCAACACAGTGAGTTAACTGCCATACGTGAGACACGATTTGGGCGATCATATCTCGAAAGAGACATGACTGACTAGGCAGAAGATTATCCCACAGTAGGTTGCCATTGCTTTATGCGGTAGACTGGTTGCCATAACAATATAACAATAACAATATAAAACTGATATAATAGTTGGAATCATGATTAAAACTTCTATTGGCCACAAAGTGAGGGATCAGTTTTATATTGTTATGAAGTAATAAACTGATCCCCCAATAATTATACTTAATATAATAATGTAATATAATCTATCTCTTCTCCTTTCAACTATGAGTCAAATAACAGGACAGATTGGGTTCTATAGCCTTGGCTGGCAACCAGACTAACTCAGAAAGCAATGGCAACCTACTGAAGCATAATATTCCGCCCAGTCAGTCATGTCTCTTTCGTATGGCACTTAACGGACAGACGCCAAAATGAAAGTGAATGCAAGGAATCCAAATGGAACTCGAACTCGTCAACTCGATTTGCCGTTCCGAGTAGATATCCACTCCACCAAAACATACAACCCGCCCTACTCTATCCACTAAGCCAAATAGATATGTGTAATTAACATAGACACCTGGAAGGATTTCGAAAACAAGACATTCTATAACACAAATGATTTAATTCTATAAACATATATTTGTTTATAGAATTAAATCATTTGTGTTATAGAATGTCTTGTTTTCGAAATCCTTCCAGGTGTCTATGTTAATTACACATACCTATTTGGCTTAGCAGAAAATTAAACAATGAAAAGCTTCTATGACGGCAGCAGGAATGCCAAAAAATAGTTAAAAATATAAGAAAAGGATAGACTCATAAAAAATAGAAATCAAAAAATAGATTGCAATGGACAAATTGTCATCCAAATGACGATAAAATGAAAATGACATTGGCCTCTCATTTTAACAGACATATAGATTGCAATGGACAAATTGTCATCCAAATGACGACAAAATGAAAATGACATTGGCCTCTCATTTTAACAGACATACAGATTGCAATGGACAAATTGTCGTTCAAATGACAATAAAATGAAAATGACATTGGCCTCTCATTTTAACAGACATATAGATTGCAATGGACAAATTGTCATCCAAATGACGATAAAATGAAAATGACATTGGCCTCTCATTTTAACAGACATATAGATTGCAATGGACAAATTGTCATTCAAATGATGCCAAAATGAAAATGACACTGGCCTCTCATTTTAGCTGACATAAGATTGCAATGGACAAATTGTCTAAGTAACGTCAAATGAAAACGATATTGGTCTCTCATTTTAACAGATAATTAGACTGCAATGGATAAATTTTGTAAATGACGCCAAAATGAAAATGAATGCAAGGAACCCAACTAGAACTCGAAGTCGGCAACCCATTTTATCATTCCGAGTCGATATTCACTACACCACACCACAACACACATCCCTCCTTGCTCTATCCACTAAGCCAAATAGGTAAGTGTAATTAACACAGACACCTGGAAGGATTTCGAAAACAAGACATTCTATAACACAAATGATTTAATTCTATAAACAAATATAAAGCAGAAAATTAAACAATGAAAAGCTTCTATGACGGCAGCAGGAATGCCAAAAAATAGTTAAAAATATAAGAAAGGGATAGACTCATAAAAAATAGAAATCAAAGAATAAATTATGAAGAAAATAATGAAAATTCTCGAAAATAACAAAGAAAAATTTTGATATCAAACAGAATTTTTGAAAATAGCACTGATGAAAAAAAGGAAGCGATAAAAACGAAACAGACTTGTCAATATTTACGTAAAAACTATTTGCAAAAAAAATAAAAAAATAAAAAAAATAAAAAAACAAAAGAAAGATAAATCTGTTAGTTTTAAATGTCTATGAAGTAAGCTCTAGTGTGTGAGGTTTTGGGTGATGCTTTCTCTCTCTCTCGAAAGATGCGCCATCAAAAACATTGCAAACAGCTGTGCTTGATTTTAATGCATTCCGAAGTGAGGTTTTTTTTCTCTCTCTCTTTCTCTCTCTCTCTCTCTCTCATTCTATCATTTATTCCCCACCTCCGCTTCATTCGCAAATGTTTGTCTTTTTTTTTTTTCATTTTTTCATTTTTAGAAACATTGATATCAAATCATGCATCGTATGTAATCAGGACGTTTTTTTTTTTTGTTTTTCTGTTTCGATTTTCTTTAGCTTCTTTTATTTAGTCTGTTTTTTTTTTTAAGAAAACAGAGAAGGAAACACATACAAAAAAAAAGACACCGGAAAAAGGAAAGAATTATGACGGCGAAGACAACAATTTTCTTTATCTTCGAAAATAATGCTAGTTTTTTTTTTCGCTGTTTTCTCTAATCTTTCCATATCTTATATAATCAATTTCTTATATATTCACACACACACACACACACACACACACACACAGACACACACACACACACACACACACACAAATATATATATATATATATATAATGTTTAGAACGGCTCATGATTAAACACAATAGACATTCATTGTCTTTTCTATTTAACAGTATGTTTAGAAAATTATCTGCTGCCTCAACACACTATATATATATATATATATATATATACATGTTGTATTGAGAGAGCAGGTAATTTTATGATGAAACATAATAGACATTCATTGTCTTTTATATTTAACAGTATATATTTTGAGAATTATCTATTGCCTCAATACACTATATATATATATATATATATATATATATATATATATAGCGTATTGAGGCAGCAGATAATTTTCTAAACATATACTGTTAAATATAAGAGACAATGAACGTCTATTATGTTTAATCATGAGCCATTCTAAACGTCGTATTTTGGCTTTAATTTCAGTTGAAAATAAAGACAAAGATTCTCCAACATTTGGATAATTGTTTATTAAGTTGGTTCTAAGCTGTCGGCTCACATGAGCCATCTTCAGAGAGGTTAGAAGGACGTTAGGCTATCTACATTAAATCCATATATATATAATGTTTAGAACAGCTCATGATTAAACATAATAGACGTTCATTGTCTCTTATATTTAACAGTATGTTTAGAAAAGTATCTGCTGCATCAACACACCATATATATATATATATATATATAGTGTATTGAGGCAGCAGGTAATTTTATGATTAAACATAATAGACATTCATTGTCTCTTATATTTAACAGTATATATTTTGAGAATTATCTATTGCCTCGATACACTATATATACATTGTCATCTGTTTCGCCGTATCACAGCTCATCAGTACGGTTAGACTCCGATTGCTTTTTTACCCAGGATTGAAACCGGGCAGAAATGGCGTCAGTCGGCGACTTTACCCCTGGGCTATGGGCTTTCGGTATATATATATATATATATATAAAGAGAGAGAGAGAGAGAGAGAGTATTGAGGCAGCAAATAATTTTCTAAACATATACTGTTAAATATAAGAGACAATGAATGTCTAAAATGTTTAATCATGAGCCGTTCTAAACTTCGTATTTTGGCTTTAATTTCAGTTAAAAATAAAGACAAAGATTCCGCAGCAATTGAATAATTGTTTATTAAGCTGGTTCTAAGCTGTCGGCACACATGAGGCATCTTCAGAGAGGTTACAAGGACGTTAAGCTACCTACATTAAATCCATATATATATATATATATATATATATATATATATATATATATATATAATGTTTAGAACAGCTCATGATTAAACATAATAGACGTTCATTGTCTCTTATATTTAACAGTATGTTTAGAAAAGTATCTGCTGCATCAACACACTATATATATATATATATATATATATATATATATATATAGTGTATTGAGGTAGCAGGTAATTTTATGATTAAACATAAAAAACATTCATTGTCTCTTATATTTAACAGTATACGTTGTGAGAATTATCTATTGCCGCAATACACTATCTATATATATATATATATATATATATATAGTGTATTGAGGCAGCAGGTAATTTTCTAAACATACTGTTAAATATAAGAGACCATGAATGTCTATTATGTTTAATTATGAGCCGTTCTAAACGTCGTATTTTGGCTTTAATTTCATTTAAAAATAAAGACAAAAATTCTCCAACATTTGGATAATTTTTTATTAACTTGGTTCTAAGCTGTCGGATCACATGAGTTATCTTCAGAGAGGTTACCAGGATGTTAGGCTATCTACATTAAATCCAAACAACCAGAACTTAATAAAATCACGTTTAAATCTGGTCATAACACATTACATTGCATTTAAATATATGGTTCTGTTATCATTTCGAGCTCTCACGTGGTGTGACGTCATAGAACCGCATTACAAATTTACGAACTGCGTTTGCTATTTTTGGTAACTTTTATCGTTGCCTAGCAAAGTTTTATTTCAACACAAGATAAAATCGTCGCCGATTGTAAATTGTGAGCCGAAGGCTTAGAACCAACTTAAAAATTATCCAAATGTTGGAAAATATTTTTCGTTATTTTCACCTGATATTAAAGCCAAAATACTATGTTTCGAACGGCTCATGATTAAACATAATAGACATTCATTGTCTCTTATATTTAACAGTATATGTTTAGAAAAAAAAATCTATCTATCTATCTATCTATCTATCTATATATATATATATATATATATATATATATATATATATATATATATATGTGGTAGGTCCATCTGGCTCATTATGTGTTTATATATATATATATATATATATATATATATAAACACCTAATGAGCCAAATGGACCTACCTAGGTTTCACCTAAACGGATCCTCAGGGAATGCTACCTCTGTATTGAACGCTTTTTGTTAGTTGATTACTCGTATAGGCGTTTTTTCTTTGGGTTTCGAGCTGATCTCGTTCCGAACTCTTTTGACTAACGTTCATGTACTAAGCTCTTTTTTTTTAAAACCATTTTTTTTCCTTCTTTCGATAGTTTTTGAGGAAGGTTTTTCGACACAAGTATAATTTTTACAATCTCACTTACATATATATATATATATATATATATATATATATAATGTCGCCGATTTGGTCGGGTTTCTATCCCGGGTAAGAAAGCAATCGGAGTTTAACCGTTCTGATGAGTTGTGATACGGCGAAACAGATCTGTTTGCGGATGACAATATTTACGCTCTCACACTATGATTGAGCACTCTGGAAAAATAGTAGACTTTGATAAACAGTAGCTACTCTGGCATGTACTCATCGCTCATTCAGTGAAATGAATTAGAGCGCTCTAGCTATTGGGCGCGTATAATGATATGCGCTAAAAATCTGCCTACTTCCACCGCACGCCCACAGCCCAGGGGTAGAGTCGCCGACTGACGCCATTTTGGTCGGGTTTCAATCCCGGGTAACAAAGCACTCGGAGTCTAACTGTACTGATGAGCTGATACGGCGAAACAGATCTGTCTGCGGATGACAATATATATATATATATATATATATATATATATATATATATATATATATATTGTCTGCGGCTATGGGCGTATGTGGGTGTGTGGCTCTCTGTGTGTTTGTGTGCGCACTTACATGTCTATTCGTGTTTGTGTGAGTATGATGTTGCATTAATAATTACATAGCCTGAGACGTAGTAAGGTGGATTTTGATCTGAAATTTCCACTGTATAATATTCGCCTCGTGTGTTTGATATACACGCCACTTGAAAGGCAAGAGTTTGGGTTTATTTTCTTTTACGGCATATATGTCTGCAAGAAATTTTACAATAGATTTTTTTTTGTTTGTTTAACGGCATATCAACAACTTATGGGTCATCTAATGCTTAAATTTAATTTTCTTGGGTGCTTTGATTTGATTTGTTTGTTTAACGGCATATCAACTACTTATGGGTCATCTAATGCTTAAATTTAATTTTCTTGGGTGTTTTGATTTGATTTGTTTGTTTAACGGCATATCAACTACTTATGGGTCATCTAATGCTTAAATTTAATTTTCTTGGGTGCTTTGATTTGATTTGTTTGTTTAACGGCATATCAACTACTTATGGGTCATCTAATGCTTAAATTTAATTTTCTTGGGTGCTTTGATTTGATTTGTTTGTCTAACGGCATATCAACTACTTATGGGTCATCTAATGCTTAAATTTAATTTTCTTGGGTGCTTTGATTTGATTTGTTTGTTTAACGGCATATCAACTACTTATGGGTCATCTAATGCTTAAATTTAATTTTCTTGGGTGCTTTGATTTGATTTGTTTGTCTAACGGCATATCAACTACTTATGGGTCATCTAATGCTTAAATTTAATTTTCTTGGGTGCTTTGATTTGATTTGTTTGTTTAACGGCATATCAACTACTTATGGGTCATCTAATGCTTAAATTTAATTTTCTTGGGTGCTTTGATTTGATTTGTTTGTCTAACGGCATATCAACTACTTATGGGTCATCTAATGCTTAAATTTAATTTTCTTGGGTGCTTTGATTTGATTTGTTTGTCTAACGGCATATCAACTACTTATGGGTCATCTAATGCTTAAATTTAATTTTCTTGGGTGCTTTGATTTGATTTGTTTGTCTAACGGCATATCAACTACTTATGGGTCATCTAATGCTTAAATTTAATTTTCTTGGGTGCTTTGATTTGATTTGTTTGTCTAACGGCATATCAACTACTTATGGGTCATCTAATGCTTAAATTTAATTTTCTTGGGTGCTTTGATTTGATTTGTTTGTCTAACGGCATATCAACTACTTATGGGTCATCTAATGCTTAAATTTAATTTTCTTGGGTGCTTTGATTTGATTTGTTTGTTTAACGGCATATCAACTACTTATGGATCATTTAATGCCGAAATTTAATTTTCTTAGGAACATTAGTAATTAATTTTACAAAATTGTATTGCTGGTAATTTTTTTATTTTATTTTACTATAAATCTATGAATATACTTTGATAGTATTTTGACCACAGTTTGAGCGTTAATTATTTGCTAATACCGAAGACTATGACAGGTGCTACTACATCGGATCAGTTTGGACCTAGGAACAGCAGCAATTAAGAGGCGGGTCAACGATACTCAAAAACTCACGATTAGAAGCATTGCAGCCGGATGTAGTTTATCGTCAGAACCAGGGCATCCCATTGGGTGTAGGGATTTAGCCTTCTGCAGTGGTCCAGTCGGCTTTTTCTGAATCCCCAGCCGACAGGACTGTTGACAGGCGAGGAAGTTAAGCTTAAAAATACGTAGTTACTCGAGTGAAAGAACTAGCTTTTTAATTATTATGCTACAGTTTTATTTTAGAAAACTGAAGATGTATTCCAGTGTTGTATTAAAAATATATTGCTGGTATTAAAATGTAATATTTTTTTCTTCAAAAATTTATGGCAATAATTCTTTTCTTTAGAAAAGTATTGTTGGTTATATTTTTCTTTCAAAAATATATTTTCCTATAAAAGTCAATTTTTATGTATATATTTCTTTAAAAGTCTTTCATAGTGTTCTAACCCCAGGGGTTAACTATTTACCGATAGCTGGGACCCTATCAGGTTCACCCTGACCTGGTAACAGCAGCAATTAGGAGGTAGTTCCATGTTCCTCACAACCTTCCAATCAGAGGCCTTACTGCCGGATGCAGTTTACCCTTATACCCAGGACCAGATTAGAGAGTGGGAGACTTTTTACAAATTGCGAATGATACGGATGTAGGAGCTGCTCTTGATGTACCCTCTAAGCGGTACTATGAGATTGGTGACAAGCTAGGATACCTGGATCGTACCCGACGGCCCATAGAATTTGTCCTTCGTGGTCAAGCGTAAGAGCGGATCTCGGTTTTCCTCGATCCATAGTTTGTGGAGCCACGGATCCTTTCATAGCAACGCGACGATAAACAGCAGAAAAGGTCAGATTTCTCCGGAAACGCAATTTGATGCAGCCATGCAACCTCGCACTCATTGCCATTCACGTAGCCTTATGTAAAAATACAATCTGCCTGCTCACAATATGAACGAAACACTTTTCAGACAACTCACTACTACACAAGTTAAATGGTGAAGACAGACTACCCACAAGTATACACAACTGTCAAATATAACCTCATGTACATAACAGCGCAGCGCCAATTAGCGTAAACATTCGTTAAACTTGGGGTACCCTAACCCCAACCGTAACTTTAACCCTAACCCTAACCGTAAACCTAACCCTAGCCGTAACCGTAACCCCAACCCTAACCCTAACACTAACCTAACCCTAAGCGTAACAGTATCCCTAATCGTAACTTTAACCCTAACCCTAACCGTAACGCCAACCCTAACCCTAACCCTAACTCTAACCTAACCCTAAGCGTAACTGTATCCCTAACCGTAACTTTAACCCTAACCCTAACCGTAAACCTAACAATAACCCTAACCGTAACCGTAACGCCACCCTAACCCTAACCCTAACTCTAACCTAACCCTAAGCGTAACCGTATCCCTAACCGTAACTTTAACCCTAACCCTAACCGTAAACCTAACAATAACCCTAACCGTAACCGTAACGCCAACCCTAACCCTAACACTAACTCTAACCTAACCCTAAGCGTAACTGTATCCCTAACCGTAACTGTAACCCCTAACCCTAACCCTAACTCTAACTGTAACATTACCATAACCCACCCAAAAGTTTGTATAAGTGCTTTTGATACATCCTGTATAGTACACATATGCTATTTACGAGTATTCGTCTTATATTTGCGGTGATCTTATTGACAGGTGGTATATATTTATTTATGTGGCTGTAAATTGCAATGGAAACCACAAGGTTGCAAATTAACCTGGTGAATAAAGCAGTGATTGTACATATGAATTTAATGTTTGGGCATTATAAGGAAAACCATGGCCGTCAGAATACGTAGATAACTTTAAAATCCATGACACACCAATAAAAAAGAATATGACAAAAGGCAGTGTAAATCTACAGGTGTAACACGACCCTTCACTGCGTCCAGCCAACCTCCCTGACCTTTAGCCGATTTCGCCCACGCTGTGTTGTTGACCTCGGATTAATTAAACAGGATCACATTACCACTTGATGAGGTTAGTCCATACATGCGTGGGATTGATATATGATGAAAAACCAGACCGCAACGACACGGTGTATATTTATATATACTTACATATATCAAATAATTATAAGAACACAATCAAGTAAAGATAAATGACGAAAAAGAAATATCAATTGGCTAGTATTTCAGTAGCATGATAATATTCGTGTTGTATTATTTTTACAAGACGATCGGTTATTCAACTTCCAGTTGTTTGAATTTGCAATATTTCTTTCTGATCGTCTTTCTTTTATTTTTAGCAGCAGACGAGTTTTCAGGTCGACTGTTAAACAAGCACCTCATCCGAGGTGGGAAAGAGGTATGTAGGGTTCCTATTTCCCTCATTGTATAGCTCTTACCAGCTCGAAATGAAAACATTTAACCATTTCGACTTCCAATAGTAAACACACTCCTTCTATTTGTCTGCTTGCTCTTATCAATTGTTCTGGTAACCCAGCGCACCAGAAATTGTCAAGGCCACATTTCAAGGCCAGGGTCATACAACGTCAAAACCTTTTGACATATGTTGCGACTAGAATCACCCAGATAAATTCGCTTAAAATAATTTCGTACTCACTATACGTCGTATCTGGGTTTATTTTCCACTTTTTTAACATTTCGGCTACTTTTTCCGACAAAAATAATTATATTCTCCAATTTTAGAGAAATCTCTCTCATCTTGAAAATCACTTCAAATTAATGCCAGCCAACAGAAAATAGAGTCACACAGAGTGCGATATGTAAATTGTCACCATGATGACCCCACCAGAAATTTTAGAAACGACATGCTATAATGTTTGGCAATTGGACCGCAAGTTCCAATACAAAACTTTAAGAGTATTTAGCTGTCATTATGGGGGTTGTACAGAGAAGTAAAAAAGAGTTGGATGAGTTTAACGGTGATGACAAATGTACAGCAGTTCTAAAAAATCACTCAGATCGTTCTTATAAGAAAACAAAAACTCCAAAATTTGTTGATGAGGATACCTACATCAAGTGCCTTGAGGAGTTACTGCTGCTCTGGGTAAAGAAAGTGGCTACTGGAAGACCCCATATCTAGCAACATGACTCCGTACCATGCCACACAAGCCAGAGAACCCAGTCATGGCAATCAGACAATTTCCCCAATCACATCACCCCTTATATCTGACCACCTCATTCACCAGATTCCAATCCTCTTGATTACAATTTGTTGGGTACAGTCGAGCGAGAGACAAACAAAACTTGTAGCATCAAATATGAATTAAAGGCAAGGATTTTTGGAATGAATTAAAGGCAAGGAATATTATCAACTTAAACAAGGAGACCGTCCAGAAGAGATGCATGAGATTCCGAAATCGTCTTAGGCCATAGTTGGATCTCATGTCGATTTTATCGAATAAATTTACTTTTTAGTATTTCAAGATAATTTTTGTATAATTTTGGTAAATATATCTTTTAAAATTAGATATCTGTGTTATTTTCATTTTTGCGTAATTTAGGTGACAATTCATAATTCGCACCCTATATGTACACTACCGGCTATAATTCTTAAGCCACACAAAATAAATGATGCATTTCATACTATTTTTAGCATTTATTGCCAAGTGGATAATTCTAAGTGAAAATAGTATGTTTTTTTTGTTATTATTACTTTGCAAAATTTTATAAGGCAAGAAAGCAAAGATGAACTAGTACGAATCACCCTAAATTTTCTTCATTCCTTCTTTGATGAAATTGCAATATAGATAATTATAAAATATTTATAAATTCATTTGATGCACATGTTATTGTGCAGTATTAATAAAAAACCTATTCTGTTTCCATTTACAATTATTTACTTGACAATAAATACTAAAAATAGTAAGAATACATCAATTTTTAAAATACTGGGCTTGCCTAATAATTATGACCGGTAGTGTATATATATATATATATATATATATATATATATATATATATATATATATATAAGGTAATATTTTTATCATTTGTTTATAATAAAATCATAGTTGATTGCAACATAAGGGCCGTTGTGTTTCGGAACTATCTTATCAGCATTCTTAATATGTATATATACATTTCCGGCCATGACTATTAGGCGACCGCAGTTCTTTTTTAAAGAAATTATGTATTTCATACTATTTTTAGTATTTATTGGCAAATGAAAATAGAAAGGTTCTTTTGTTATCATTATTTTGTAAAATTTTACAAGGCTAGGAAGTAAAGATGAACTCGTCCGAATCGCCCTGAATTGTAGCCAATAATGGTGTTGTCAATGTACACTACCGGACATAATTATTAGTCCATCCCAGTTTTTTAAAAGAAATCATGTATTTCATATTATTTTTAGTATTTATTGTCAAGTGGATAATCCCAAAAGAAAATAGAATGGCTCTTTTGTTATTATTTACAAGGCAAATAACGACAATTTACACATCGCACCCTGTAGATTTTATATATATATATATATATATATATATATATATATATATATATATATATATACACACTACCGGCTATAATTATGAGGCCACCCGAGTTTAAAAAAATATATAATGTATTTCATACTATTTTTAGTATTTATTGCCAAGTGGATGATTCTAAATGAAAATAGAATGGTTCTTTTGTTATTATTACTTTGCAAAATTTTATAAGGCAAGAAATAAAAAATGAACTCGTTTGAATCACCCTAATTTTTTTTCATTCTTTCATTGATGAAACCGCAATATAGGTAATTATCAAATATTTATAAATTCATTTTATGCACATGTTATTGTGCAGTATTAACAAAAAAAAACTATTCTATTTTAATTTTCCGTTATTTAATTGGCAATAAATACTAAAAAAAGTATGAAATACATCATTTTTTTTACCCTAGGGTTGCCTAATATTTATGACCGGTGGTGTATGTACGTCTCTGCTTGATAGGGATTTGTTTTTAATGCGAGCGCGTAAGAAATAAGGTTCAGAGATTTGACTTTCATTTCAAGTCAAATCCGATCGTGTGTTACTTTTGCCATCATCATTCTTAACGATAACGTTTGCCACCTTCTTTTTTTCTTTTAATCATTTTTTCGTTTTTCGTTTTTTCTCATTTATTTTTTGATCACTGCGACATCGTTTTTCGTTTCCATGTGGACGCAGACAGAAAACCGAAGATTATCAAATCTTTATAGAGAGATAAGAATCGTGCATTTCTTAAACAGTTTTTTTTTATGTCTTGTTATTTGTTTCCTAATCACCAGATTGACTTTCCGATACAACCAGAAATAAACATTATGTATACAAACATATATGTATATATATATATATATATATATATATATATATATATATATATAGTGGGCGTGTGTGTGTATGTGTGTTAGAGAGAGAGAGAGAGAGAGAGAGAGAGAGACGGACAGAGAAACAGATAAATATTCATTTGATTCATCTGTGATGTAGGTTTAGCATTACATTTTTCTTTCCCTGTCACATGCATTGATAAATAATATCTTTACATACTTAATTTTTTCATGACAGAAACAATTAAATTATTATTGTTGTTGTTGTTGTCGTTTTGATGTTGTTGTTGTTCTTCTTTTTGTTCATATTATACAATCATTTCCCAATTCTTTCAACTGAGACCTCCGGTAATAGAAACCTTTTTTTTTTCTAAGGAATTCATTGAAAGGATTGTTTTTCTCAGTACGTCAGTGGTACTTATTAACACAAAATTTTGTTTCCTCTCCAAAAAAAATGGATTTCCCGGAATTTTCTTAATGGGTCTATCATTATTCTTTCTAATCATTCCTAGTGCTCTCACGGCTACTGGTGTCACGACTGTGTTTAAGTGCCACATTTTTGTTTATTTCCAGATTTTTAGAGCTTATGAATTTCTTTTTATCAGAATTCATGATCCTGTCAATTCGATAGCATTTATATTTATTTAAAGTCTTATATTACGATACCTGGTAGGTGAGTTTGCCTAGTGTGTTTGGTGTGTACTATGAAGTCCCTGACAGGAGTAATATCATCACATTGTAGAATGAACGGTGTTTTTTTCCTTATTCCATTTTAACTCATATCACTTTCCTATTACCATTTTGCTCATCCAGCCCCGATGAACTTCAAGCGGTCAGCCCGTGTAGGCAAGGTGATAACATCTCTTTTTTGGGGGATTCTGTAAGGGTAAACCAGAAAAGTTATTATTGGAGAGTACTATGCATTGGGAAGGTATTAATCAGTCTCTTCCCTCCAGTTATGGGTTAAATAACAGAGCGGATTTGGTTCTATAGCCATATAGCTGCAGTGAGAAGAGATGGATTATATCATATTATTATATTAAATATAATTAATGGGGGATCAGTTTATTACTTCATAACAATAGAAAACCGATCCCCCTCTATATGCCAGTAGAAGTTTTAATTATATTTCCAACTATTATATTTAGTTAGTCAGTTAAGTGTCATACGTGATACACGCTTTGGGCGACCATGTTTCGAAAGAAACATGACTGACTGGACAGAAGATTATCCCGTAGTAGGTTGCCATTACTTTCTGTGATAGACTGGTTGCCAACCAAGGCTATAGAACCCAATCTGTCCTATTATTTAATCCATAACTGGAAGGAAGTGACGGATTAATACCTTTCCCAAGGGTATTTGTGCGTAAGTTAATGCAAGGAATTCAACTGAAATTCGAACTCGGTTCTTCGATTTGTCGTTCCGAGTCGATATCCACTGCACCACAACGCACATCCTAAGAATAAAAGATTCAGTCCCGAACGCCTAGGCCAGTGCGGTGGCTGGGGTTACGAATTGATTAAAATCAGCATTTTGTTCGAGGAATGAACTGTCTGTGTAGCGACTTTTGGACAAGTTTTTCACTTCTTGTTTGTTTTCTCTTGTTCGTTTTGTGGAAATTTGTATATACTTCAGCGCTAGTTTCAAGATTTAACCCGAATCCACCTGCATATGTGCCACTTTTGATACAGAATTGATGTAATGAATATGCAGACACCTTGGTTGCCCTTAACAGTCATGTGATTGGCTGGTGTCGGCCATAAATACAGGCAAAAGACAAAGACACACAGAGTGGTCAACAGGTCTACCACAAGGTCTAGAGATCTTTGATTAGAGGTCTACTGGTCTATGACTATTGGTCTATGTTTATTGACTACGCCTACGTCTTATGGTACTGCATACGACGAGTACCGTCCATTACGTTTACTTACTAGATTGTCCTACCAGTTGCATTTGCCTAAACCACTTAACTATCTCAAATGCAATGTCAATCGTTATTTTCTGACATCTTAATTCTTTTTTATTTCATAGTGATCTCTCCTTAATAGTGTTTTTTTCCTCATATTCAAATGATTAAAAAGAGACGGCGTATACATGTTGAGGGAAAGTGTGAAAGATCCTAAGAAGACATATTTGTTTTTGATGTAATGAATATATAATGACTATGCATACACTTTGTTTCCCCCTCACAGTAATGTGATTGGCTGGTGTCAGCCATAAATACAGACACAGGCGAAGACACATAGAGGTCTACGTCCATAGGTCTACTGCTAGAGGTCTACCACAATTGGTCTACGCGTACGTCTCTGGATACTGCATACGACAAGTACCGTCCATTACGTCTACTTGCTAGATTGTTCTACCCGGTTAAGTTTGCCTAAAGCGTTTATCTACCTGAAATCAGATATATATCCTTTCCGGGACATATCAAGAATAAAACATTTCGTTTATTATACAATTATTTTCTTTGATGTTTGGGGTATGCTCAATTTTTTTCGAGTACCAACCAAAGACATAAAGTCAGAGATAGCATCATGGCATTTTCCAATGAGGATCTTTGAGCACTGAGTATTTTATATTTCTTTGAGGCATTGAAAAACAGGAATAGTTTCAATGAGTCTATGGGAAGATTTTCAGTCCATCCGAGTGCTCCAACTGCAACAGGAATTACTGATGTTCTTACGTGCCACATTTTTTAGATATCCACTTCAAGACCTTTTAATTTTTGTTTATTTATTTATTTCGAAATTCTTCAAAGATACATTACAATCTGTAGGGACTGCCATTTCAGTAAGAAAGCGCATTTTGTTTTTGCGGTCTTTGATCGCGATATTTTTGTTATTATTATGTTGTCATTTTTCATCATATTTTTATTTCTACTATGGTCGCACTACCTACCATGTCTGGAGGACGACATAAGGCAGGTCGTGGTGTGTTATCATGGCTCCATTTCATGCTTTTTCTACCTCCCCTAACATCCCTAGTATTACATAGACAAAGTTCTTCTTAGTGTGTGGACTGCGCTTAACAAGACGAGTTTTGCACATCTCTTAAGCTGGGGTTTCCAGGGATTCTTTCAATGTGTTGTTTTGTTCCATTTTTTATCATTCCAAGTGCACCTACTATCACTGGCACAACTCTTGTTTTCAATTTCCACATTTTTTCTATTTCAATTTCCAGGTCTTTATATTTTGACAGTTTTTCAAATTCCTTGATTGCTATGTTACAATCCGCTGGACAAGCCATATCAATTAATAGACAAGTTTTCTCCTTCTGGTTTTTAACAATAATGTCTGGCCTGTTTGCTTCAATTTTTCTGTCTGTGTAGATGGTGTAATCCCATAGAATGGTTACATCTTCTATTTCTGTAACCGGTGCTGGGTGATGTTCATACCAGTGTTTGCCTACAGCTTTTTCATAATGTTTGCATATTGCCCAATGTAAATATTGCCCAACTCTATCGTGGCGATTTTTATATTAATTTGGGGCAAGCACAGAACAGCCTGAGATTAGGTGGTCTATTGTTTCTTGGTGTTTATCACAAAACCTGCATTTTGGATCCATATTATTATGCATAATATTTGCCTGAAAGTTTCTCGTGAAAAGACTTTGGTCTTGTGCTGCAAGAATAAAGCCTTCAGTTTCAGACTTTAATCCAGATGCACGTAACCATCGATGAGTATTAACTTTGTCAACATTGGATTTATTGGCACGTACTGGATATTGGCCATGCAGTGGTTTGTCTTGCCAGCGCTGTTTCATCTGTTCAAGAGCTTTATCTTTGGCTTTCATTTTCATATTCTTTGCCGCAATAGCCGGCTCTTGGCTTCCGTTCTGCTTTTCTACAGAATCTACTAACTGTAAATCTTGTTTGAATTTACTGCCTTCTTTTATTATTGAATATTTTTTCTTTCTTTCTTCATGTTGCCTTACTAATTGTATCATCCAATCCTTTGTTGTTTCTATGTATGTTAGTAAGCCAATAGTTGTTGTCTTGTATGACAATTCCAGCTGAATAAGACCTCTTCCACCTTCTTTACGGGGTATGTATAGACGGTCTACATCAGCCTTTGGATGATGCATCTTATGCTTAGAAAGAAGCTTTCTTGTTTTAGCATCCATTCGCCTGATGTCGTTTAGAGTCCAGTTTAAGATGTTAAAGCTATATTGGACAACTGGGATTGCAAGGCTATTAATGGCCATAACTCTGTTCTGTGAATTTAATTCAGTTTTTAATATCATTCGTAGCCTTCTATAGTACTCTTTACGCACTATTTCTTTCATTTTTTTATGGTGAATGTTTTCACTCTCATTTACACTTAGGTATTTATAAGCTTCTTCTGGTTTCAATTCTTTTATTGTTACAGCAGGGTCTAAGCTAATTGAGGATGTTTCTTGTATTGATCCACGTAAAACTGTAGCTTTAGCACATTTATTCAAATTAAATTTCATTCCAATGTCTTCGCTGAAGCATTTTACAGTTTGCAGAAGACCTTCCAGCTCATTATCATTCTTAGCATATAACTTCAAGTCATCCATATAAAATAGATGGCTTATTTTCTTTTGTCCTATTTTATAACCACATTCTGTCTTATTAAGTTGACTGGTTAGTGCTATTAATGATATGCAGAATAGTAAGGGAGATAAAGAATCACCTTGAAATATACCTCTTTTGATGTTTATTTCATCAAACTTATAGGTTCCATTTATATGATTGAGGTAAAGGGTTGTTTTCCATATAGACATGCACTGTTTGATGAAATTGATGATGACGGGCGATATCTTGTATATATTTAAAGTCTTTAAAATCCAGTCATGTGGCACACTATCGAATGCCTTTCGATAATCTATCCAGGCTGTACTAAGATTTTTCTTTGTACTGTAGCAGTTTTCCAGGATCATTTTGTTAATCAGCAATTGGTCTTTACAACCATAACAGCCACGTTTGCACCCTTTTTGTTCAAGCGGTATCATGTCATTTCTTTCTAAGAATAAATATGTCTGTTTTGTTAAAATAGATGTTAATAGTTTATATGTTGTCGGAAGACATGTAATTGGTCTGTAGTTTTCGGGTTGTTTGTGTCACCATTCTTGGGTAGAAGAAATGTAATTCCTTTGGTCATCCATGCAGGAATTTTAATGGGATCGTCAACCATTTCTTGAAGTTCTTTGGCTAGTTTTTTATGTGCTGCATTTAAATAATATAGCCAAAAGTTAGGAATTTTATCTATTCCTGGGAATTTCCAATTGTGTGCTTTTTTTAGTGCAAATTTAACATCATCTTCTGTAATTCCAGACCATGTCTGTTCGGGTTTATTTTTCATTATTATTATTATTATTATTATTATTATTATTATTATTATTATTATTATTATTATTTCTGTTTTGTAAAATTTTCTATCGGGTCATTACTTAAGGCAATGTCTTAAATATATATTTTCTTTTGTAATAATTCTGATATTAAATGACACTTAATAAAGATGCTGTTTGTATTTTCATTATTACTAATATCTACTTGAAATTATTATAATTATTAGTGGTGGTAGTGTTGAGTATTATCATCATTATTATCATTATTATTCTTAGTAGTAGTAGTATTAATATTATTATTAAACTTGGTTTAATATTTATCAATATAATTTTTATTAAATCGAAAATGAAAGTAAAGTTTGCAAGAAAAGTTTAGATTCGATCTGAAAGTAAATTCAAATACAGAATGTTCTACAAAATCTTTAAAATTCTTCTTTGGCGAATTTTCTTTAATTTTTTTCCTTTGATGTTTTCCTTCACATTATTCGCCCTTAAGATTCCTTTATTATAGAAAAATGTCTCATTAGATGATGAAACTCCTGACGGTTTGATTATATTAAAATGGCATCAATAAATCTAAATAAACAAAGATGTCGATGTTAATGACCGACTATGATTAGTTAGGAAAATGGTTTCTAGTGTAGATATTTACAAACCATACAATTTTTGAAATTCACCATTTAGCCGCTGTCGACAATAATAATATTATTGCAAGACTGTTGATCGAAAAGGATAATTTTGATTAGGCTGTACCTTGTCTAGAAGCCCAAGGAGAACAGCAGGGTCACCCGACCAGATATGGCAACAGTATTCAATGCACGGCCGGATGGTAGATTTATAAATGTGCAGGATAGATTCAGACGGAAAAAACCTCCGGGCCTTGCACAGAGAACCGACTTTCATAGCAGCGGATTTAGCAATAGATTCGATAGTCATTCCACTTGAGTTCAGCTGAAAGTGTGAGACCAAGGAGGCGGAGTGTTTTACTCTCTGGGAGGCTAGCCAGGTCCATGCTAATAGGTGGTAGGTGCGATTGTCTATGATGATTAATTGATAGTAGCTTCGTTTTAGAAACCTTCTCCATTAGAACATTTTAAAGTACATCTAAAGCAACCCCTAAGAAGTAGATTGGCATGCACTTAATCGATTAATTAAAGTGTGTAACGCTTCTCTAATGTTTATCTTTATTTCAGTCAAACACATCGATAATTATCCATGCATATTATCAGGTCGGTGCAAAAGATTTGCCGGTTTTGTTTTATTTTTTTATTTTTATAATCATATCGCCCGAAGCAAGATATTTTACTGTCATTGTTGAACAGGGGGTTACATAGAAGGAAAGTTATGAGAAAGAGTGACAGGTTATAGGGGATGTTAGGAAGAGGCCAAGAGACGGATGAGGTTACTGAAAGCGAAGTGAACGAAGAAAGGAGCATGAGAGAGAGGATGTAGGTTAGTGAGATAGGAGATGACTATTGACTTTACATTTAAATTCTTGACGATTGTAGCTGTCAGGAAAGCAAGTAAACGGAAGGGAATTTCACAGGCGGGAAGTGCGAGAAAAGAAGCTACTGGAGTAGAATCTGCATTTACATTTTATTGGTTTCAAAGTAAAATGGTGGAACCTAGTTGCTGATCTTGTTACTCGAGCAAATTCACATATAGGAGTACCCGTGAGTTAAGTGCATCTGAGCAGATGCCGCGAAAGTATTTATAGAAGAGACACAGGGAAGCCACATTGCGCCGGTGAGAAAGTGACTGCATCCGAGCTGCCAAGTCAATACCGATCACATTACAGATTCTTTGTTGGATTTTTTCAAGGACTCCTAGGTGGATATCAGGAGCACCCGACCAGATATGTCAGCAATATTCAATGCACGGTTGGATGGTAGATTTATATATGTGCAGGATTGTTTCAGAAGTTAAAAACTTCCTGCAACTGCACAGAGAAAAAGTTAACCCGAAGAGGTGCAGTGTTTTACTTTCAGGGAGACTAGCCTGATCCACGCTAATGGGAGTTAGTTGTCTGTGGTAGTTAATAGATTGCAGCTTCGTTTCGGAATCATTAGAATTCACGAGCTATTTCTTACCCCAGTCCACCACGGATTGGAGGTCCTTTTCAAGCTAGGCAGCGTGGTTTGCTTTGTCAGCCTCGGCAGATTTTTGATCGAGGCGAGAATAAACCGTAGCGTCGTTAGCGTATATGCCTACTTGGGATTTTATTACATCGGGGAGATAAAAGAGGCATTTTAAATCATTGTAAGTTATTTTATGCAGATTGTTATTATTTAAACATATGACCATGATTAATCTATAATTATTTCTTTCAGATTATTAAAGCATCATTCATATTTTTCTGCAATATTCTCACTCATATTCTTTCCATCTGAAGCACACATTAGACATTGCTCTAGTCTGAATTTCACAGGGGTTCCAATGCAAATGAAACAGCAAGATCTATTCAAGATGCTTATGGAATTGATGCAGTGAAAGAAGGAAGTTGTAATAGGTGGTTTTCCCCTTTTCAGAAAGGAAATTTCAGCTTGGACGATGAGGCGAGTGGTGGTCGCCCCAAAAAACTTGATTCCGATGTTTTGAATGCCGCTGTTATCCAAAGGCCCAGGGTAACCTGAAGAGAACTTGCACACCAATTTAATGTCCCCCCCCCATACAACTGCGTCACGACAACTGAAAAGAATGGGGAAGATTTCAGTATTCGGAAAATGGGTCCCGCACGAACTGTCCCCACAGGACCTGCGACAACGTGTTTCTTGTTGCGAATCTTTGGTTTCACGACAACTTCAAACACTATTTTTGGGTAGGCTTGTCACAGATAATGTGAGGTGCCATCTTTCTCCATCCTGCAAATTCTCCTGACCTAGCTTCCTCAGATTATCACTTATTTCGAGGATTACAAAACTATGTAGATGGCCTTAAGTTAACATCACGAGAACAGATTGAACATGAGATAGATTTATATTATGACCGGTGGTGTATATATATATATATATATATATATATATATATATATATATATATCAGGTCGGTGCAAAAGTTTTTGCGGGTTTGTAAAAGGGTTATTTTGAATCATTGTAATTTATTTTATGCATATTGTTATTGCTTAAACATATCACCATGATTAATTTAAAACTTTTTCTTTCAGATAATTAAAGCATCATTCATATTTTTCTGCAATATTATCACCCATGTTCTTTCCATCTAAAGAACACCTTAGGCATGGCCTAGTCTATGAGTTTCACAGAGGTTCCAATGCAAATGCAGCAGTACGATCTATTCAGAATGCTTATGGAATTGATGCAGTGAAAGAAAGAAGTATGTGGTGGTTTTCCCGTTTTCGGAAAGGAAATTTCAGCTTGAAAGATGAGGCTCGAGATGGTCGCCCAAAAAAAACTTGATTCAGATCTGTTACTCAAATCCCTACGGTAACCTAAAGTGAACTTACACACTAATTTAATGTCCCCGCCCCCATACAACTGCGTCACGCCAACTGAAAAGAATGTGGAAGATTTCAGTATTCGGAAAATGGGTCCCTCACGAACTGTCTCCAGAGAACCTGCGACAACGGGTTTCTTGTTGCGAATCTTCGCTTTCACGACGACTTCAGACACATTTTTGGGTAGGCTTGTCACAGGTGATGAGAAGTGCCATCTTGCCCCATCCTGCATATTCTCCTGACCTAGCTCCCTCGGATTATCAATTTTTTTTTTTTTTTTTTTAATCATTTCACCCCGAGCAAGGCAGAAACGCCACTGATGTGCAGGGGGTTACACAAATGTAGAAATAATTAATTAGAAAAGAGTGAGGAGTACAAGCTAGTTAGAAAGGAACAATAGAAAGCTGAGAAAGCAGGTGCAATATCAGATACATGGGCGGAGAGAACGTGAAGATTATACAGGGGAGGGGAGAGAGCTAGAGTCCAGTGGTTAGTAGGTGAGTATTAACTTTGCTTTTAAATTTCTGGAGGTCGTAGCCGTCAGGAAAGCAAGAATACGGGAGTGAGTTCCACAGGCGGGAAGTGCGAGAGAGGAAGCTGCAGGAGTAGAATTGTCGTCTGCGTTTGGCTAACCTGACTGTGAATGGGTGGGACCCAGTTGCCAGTCTGGTTGCACGGGTAAACACCTGTTGAGGAGGCATCAGTGACTTAAGCTCATCCGAGCAAAAGCCATGAAAGTATTTATAGAAGAGACAGAGGGAGGCCACATTTCGACGATGGGAAAGTGGCTGCAGACGAGTCGCCAGATCAGTACCTATCACATTACAGACTCTCCTTTGGAGCTTGTCAAGAACACTGAGGAGAACGGCAGGGGCACCTGACCATAAATGGCAGCAGTACTCCATGCACGGACGGATGGTTGACTTGTTTCGAGGATTACAAAACCATTTAGATGACCTTAGGTTGACATCACGAGAGGAGATTGAACATGAGTTAAATTCATATTTCACATCAAAACCTAAATAATTTTACAAGCGAGGCATTTATAAGCTCGTTGACAGATGGAATCAAGTCGTAGAGAGCAAAGGTCGTTATTGCTATGAATAAAGATTTTCAAAAACACAATTTTTCGTTTTTAAGATGAAATTTTTAATCGACAAAAATTTTTGCGCCGACCTGATAGTGATACAATAATTATTCTGGCTAAGACAATCAACATTTGATTAACAGTGAAGAGCATTATATTTGTACATATTTCCATATGTTAATGCTACCTCTTTTTCTGAGGATGGCTGACATAAAATTTAGAATTTGTTTTAATTAATTCATCATTATCAAGGCGTTAAAGCAATTAACAGCAAATTTTTCAATAAAACTATTATAGCTTATAAAGAATACCTCCGTTTGGTTATTTAACTGATGATAGCGAATTTTGTTGAAAAAGAAGAAAAATTAGAATTATCGCGTTGTTGCTAAAATAATGGCCGCTCAAAGTGTTGTATTTTGAAAAGCCTTCTTAACATAGTATTCACAGTAGATATTAAGTTTTTACAAAAATAATGGCGCGCAATGTGTTTTATTTTAAAAAGCCATTTTAGAATAGTATTCAAAGTATATATTAGGATTTTACAAAAATAATGGCCGCTCGAAGTGTTTTATTTTGAAAAGTCATTTTAACATAATATTCACGGTATAAGCATTTTACAAAAATAATGGCCGCTCGATGTGTTGTAGTTAGAAAAGCCATCTTAACATTGTATTCAAAGTATATATTAGGTTGTTATAAAAATAATAGTCCCCCGAAGGGCTGTATTTTGAAAATTCATTTTAACATAGTATTCACGGTATATATTAGCATTTTACAAAAATAATGGCCGCTCGAAGTGCTGTAGTTTGAAAAGCCATTTTAACATAGTATTCACAGTATATATTAGAATTTTACAAAAAAAAAAAAAATGGCCACTCGAAGTGTTGTATTTTGAAAATTCATTTTAACATAGTAATCACGGTATATATTAGGATTTTACAAAAATAATGGCCGCTCGAAGTATTGTATTTTGAAAAGCCATTTTAACATAGTATTCACGGTATATATTAGGTTTTTACAAAAATAATGGCCGCTCGAAATGTATTTTGAAACGGTATCTCAGCATATTATTTGCATATATATTAGGTGAATTTTGGTATACATAGTAATTTATGGGGGCACCTAAAGATGGTGTAATGGTTAGTAAGCTTGACTTGCTAGACCTATTACGAGTAGTGAGTTCGATCCTCACTGGGTGTCCCATACTATCGACCTTGTCCCACATCTAAGTTGCGCTTAGAAAACCACCATAACAATTCATGGGTGATCTTTAATCATTTTAAATTTATTTTCAGACAGAAATATTCTTGAAGTAACAGTCAGTTAAGTGCCATACGTGATACACGCTTGGGTGATCATGTCTCGAAACAGACATGACTGACTGGGCAGAAGATTATCCCGCAGTAGGTTGCCATTGCTTTCTGCGGTAGATTGGTTGACGACTAAGGCTATAGAACCCAGTCTGTTGTATTATTTGACTCATAACTAGATGGGGGAAATGATGTACTATATTATTATGTAGTAATTTGTGGGGGGTCAGTTTATTACTTCAAAACAATAGGAAATCGGTCCCCCACTTTATGCCCAGTAGAAGCCTTAATCATGTTTCCAGATATTATATTCAGTCAGTCAGTTAAGTGCCATACGTGATACACGCTTGGGTGATCAAGTCTCGAAAAAGATATGACTGACTGGGCAGAAGATTATCCCACAATAGCTTGCCATTTCTTTCTGTGGTAGACTGGTTGCCATCCAAGGCTATAGAATCCAATTTTTCTTGTTATTTAACCCATAACTAGAGGAAAGAGACGGATTAATACCTTTCACAAGGGTATTTGCGCGTAAGTGAATGTAACGAATTCAACCGGAATTCGATATCGGCTCCACGATTTCTCTTTTCGAAGTGATAACCGCTGCACCAGAACGCACATAAAAGCCCTTAATTATGAACATGACAAACATGATCCTTGTATACTTTTCCAACATGACTTCAAACTTGGGCCTCTCAAAACTTCTGCCAGTATCCAGAGAGCATGTGTTGATGGGTCTATAAGTGATCGGACAATTGGTTCGAGAAATTCCGTATTGGTAATGAGAGCCTTGAAGGGGAAAAAGGTAGAGGAAGGCCATACAGTTTTGACAACGAACAATTGCAAGCAGTTATTGATCAAAACTCACGTCAAAGTTTTTTTTAAATTTTTTTTTAATAATATCACCTCAAGCAAGACATTCCACTACCACTATAGCACAGGGGGTTATATAGAGCAATTGGATATAGGAAATGTCAGAAGGAGGGTGATAGACGAGTAAGGAGGTACATAGAAAGAGTGTTTCAGAGAATGGGTGCGAGTTAGTGTGTTAGGAGGTGTCTATCGACCTTACATTTAAACTCCTGGAGGTTGTAGCGGTCGGGGAAGAAAGTATGCGGAAGGGAATTCCACAGGCGGGAAGTGCGAGAAAAGAAGCTGTTGGAGTAGAAATTGCGGTTACATTTCATCGGTTTCACTGTAAAGTGATGGGACCTAGTTGCTAATCTAGTATCTCGTGCAAATTCATACCTAAGAGGCACCAGTGATCTAAGTTCATCAGAGCAGAAGCCGTGAAAGTATTTATAGAAGAGGCACAGTGAAGCCACGTCACGCCGGTGAGAGAGTGACTGCAGGCGGTCAGCCAAATCAGTATCGATCACATTACAGAGTCTCCGTTGTATTTTGTCAAGAACCCCGAGGAGAATAGCAGGGGCACCCGACCAGATGTGGCAGTAGTATTCAATACACAGGCGGATGGTAGATTTATATATGTGCAAGATAGATTCAGAGAGAAAGAACTTCCCGGCCCTGCACAGAGGGCCGACTTTCATAGCAGGGAATTTAGCAATGGATTCGATATAGTCATTCCACTTGAGGTCCACTGAAAGTGTGAGACCAAGGAGGCGTAGTGTTTTACTCTCTGGGAGGCAAGCCTGTTACATGCTAATGGGAGGGAGGTACGGTTGTCTATGGTGGTTAATTGATAGCAGCTTCGTTTTAGAAGAATTGAATTTTACGAGCCATTTCTTACCCCAATCCACCACGGATTGGAGGTCCTTTTCAAGCTCGGCAGCGTGGTTCGCCTTGTCGCCCACACCAGATTTTTGATCGAGGTGAAAGTAAACTGTGGTGTCATCTGCGTATTTGCCTACAGTGTTAGAGAAATATTTTAGACGCTTGGTGTCAGTACTGCAACAGTCTCCCTCCGTTTGCAAAGTATTGACAAGGTGAAAAATATCGATAAATCGGTTCCTCATGATTTCAATGAAAATCAAAAACTTTACGTTTCGAAGTTACACCACTGGTCCTTTTCTTGACCGAATAGTCACTTGTAATGAAAAGTGGATCCGTTATGATAACCATAAACGATCAGGTCAATGGCTTGATCGTGATTAGTTCTTGAAATATTTCCCAAAGCCAAAATTGTATCACCATATTTCAACCGTGAACACACGAAGCTGAAGATGCCGGTAAATATTCATTTTAGGTGCCGACGGCTTTTCCCCCTTCAAATTTACCAAAATAGCATTACTTCTGTGCAAATGTATATGCTGAACTCAAATCAACAATTAGTTATTGAAGAAACTTACCTTCTTTGCTTTGAAAGTCCATAAAAACCTAACTATATCTCGCACTTTTTCTCTCCTGTAACTCTCACGAAGTCATGTAATTAACTGCAGAATGATGTTCTATGTAGGCAGCAATTTTCTTTTGAATTTTGGTCGATTTTCTTCCTTTACTGAAACTTCCGGCTATGTACTTCCTGTTTTTAGAAAGTAATAAGCGTAGAAATACAATAGCGCATTACTTTCATTACCAGAAGTACATCGCCGGAAGTATCAGTAAATGAAGAAAAATCGACAAAAAATCTGCCAAAATTAGTTCACATAGGCAGTACGTCATTCTGCAATTAATTACATGACTTTGTGAGAGAAAAGGTGCAAGATATAGTTCGTTTTTTTATTGACATTTAGATAAAAAAAGGTAAGTTTCTTCAGTAACTAATTCTTGATTTGAGTTCAGCAGATACATTTGCACAGAGATAATGTTGTTTTGGATAAATTTGAAGGGGAAAAGCGTCGGGACTTACAACGGAAATTTACCAAGATGCCATCGGAAATAGAAATATACACCAACATTAAAACGTCTGTGTCCAAACGTCAAAAGCAACAAACTTAGTGAGGAAGATATAAAGGAAAACAAAAAAAAAAAATAAGACATCACTTGACATTGAAGCTGAAGAGTGTCAGTTTCATGATGGAAGATTGGGATATAAAGAGCATGCCAAAGCAAGGATTCATATCGTTCGAAAAATGCACTATGGGAATAATTTTTTGGTTGTAATATCATATCAAACGCGGCGGGTCATTTATTGCCAACTAATATTTTTCTATTTATTTATTGCTGGTAATACCATTTTTCTTTCAACAATTTATTGTTGTTTTTATATAAATTTTTGTGTCTAGTAATACATTTTCTTTTCGAGTATCAAGATTCATTGGGATTTGTTTTTAAGGTTGGGTTCCCAAGTCCTACCCTTGTTATTTAACCCATAACTGGAAGGATGAAACGGATTAATATCTTTCCCAAGGGTACCAGTGCTTAAGTGAATGCAGTGTATTCAACTGGAATTCGAATTCGGCTCACCGATTTCTGTTTCCGAGCCGATATCCACTACACCACAACGCACATCCATCACTACACGCTTACAGCACCTGGTATTCCCAAGCGGTCATCCATCTAGGTCCTGACCAGGCTCAACATTGCTTAACTTCGGTGATCGAGCGAGAACCGGTGTATTCAACGTGATAGGCCGTAAACCCGCACGTCCGTTACTAAACGCTTACAGCACCGGGTATTCCCAAGCGGTCACCCATCTAAATACTGACCAGGCTCAATATTGCTTAACTTAATATGAATGAACATTGTATTAACTAGATCTTTACTGTCCTATAAAAGTCAAATTCTAACGATACAATTTGGTTTTCGTTCAACAAAGCAGTGTAGTGCTGGCATATATATATATATATATCATCAGACAACACCATGAAATTGTAAAACTCGCTAATTATATGTTGTATCCCAGGGATAAATTAATATGATGTAATCGTTATCGGCTCGAAACGAGAAATCGAAGTTCGAAACACAGTTTTATTCGTTGCATTCTTCTTCTATGTGCCCTGTTCTTTCAGGACGTAGGCGATCATGACTTTCCACGTTTCCCTATCCCTGGAGGCTCTGAGCACGCATTCTCCTGTTACACCATACAATCCTCGTTCCGTCATCCACCTGATTAGGTCCTTCAAATGTTATCCGTTGCTTTCCCCTGTCTATCTTTTGCTCTATCTGGCCTGTTAGTATCAGGTTTTTCAGGCCCTCCTTCCTCATTGCGTGTCCTAGGAACTACAGCTGTCTCTTCCTGGTGGTTAGTATTACTTTCCTTTTTGTTTCCATCATTTCCAAGACCTCATCATTGCTCACATGCTCGATCCATGATATTCGCAGCATCCTTCTGTAGAACCACATTTCAGTTGCTTCAGGTTTTTCCTTCATCTTTGATGGTATTGTCCAGCATTCACTGCCATACTGAAGGACGGACAGCACGTAGCAATCTAGTACTCTCTTCCTAGTTTCTAGCGAAATTGTTTCTGTTTCTTACCTTACTCAACTTCTGGAATGCTTCCTTCGCTAAGCCAATTCGGCTTCGGATCTCTGTGTCACACTTTCCGTCTTCTGTTATAACGCTTCTCAGGTATTTAAATTTTTGTACCTGCTTGATTCTAGTATCCCTGACCTGTATTTGGCATTTTGGGCTGCCCTTTTTACCGATGACCATGCATTCGGTTTTCGTGCAGTTTATTTCTAGTGCTTTCTTGTTACTTTCTTCAGCTACCTTCTGTAGGAGGTCTTGTAGTTTCCTTTCACTTTTCCCTCCAGCTATGGATAGAATTGCAGGACAGATTGAGTTGCAACAAGCCTACCTCAGAAAGAAATGGCTACATAGTATGGGAAAATGTTCTACCGTTCAGTCATGGATTGAAAGAGACATGATTGTCCAAGTATATATCACGTATGGTACCTAACTGACTGATGTCTATAAAAAGATCAAATAGCAAGATAGATTGGGTTCTATAGCCTTGGTTGTCAACCAGTCTATCACAGAAAGAAATGGCAACCTAATGCGGGATAATCTTCTGTCCAGTCAGTCATGTCTCTTAAGAGATATGGTTCGCCCAAAGCGTGTATTACGTATGGCACTTAACTGACTTATTGAATATAATAGTTGGAAACATTTAAAACTTTTACTGGACATAAAGTGAGGGATCGTTTTTCTAATGTCATGAAGTAAAAGACTCGCCGGAAGGAATGGCAACCTAATGTGGGAAAAACCTTTGCCTAGTCAATCATGGATCGAAAGAGACATGATTGCCCAAGTATATATCGCGTATGGTACTTAACAGACTGATGTGGATAAAAAGATTAAATAGCAAGACAGATTGGGTTCCATAGCCTTGGTTGGCAACCAGTCTATCTCAGAAAGAAATGGCAACCTATTGTGGAAAAATCTTCTGCCTAGTCAGTCATGGATCGAAGGAAACTTGATTGCCCAAGTATATATCACGTATGGTACTTAACTGACTGGTGTGGATAAAAAGATTAAATAGCAAGACAGATTGGGTTCCATAGCCTTGGTTGGCAACCAGTCTATCACAGAAAGAAATGGCAACCTATTGTGGAAAAATCTTCTGCCTAGTCAGTCATAGATCGAAGGAAACTTGATTGCCCAAGTATATATCACGTATGGTACTTAACTGACTGATGTGGATAAAAAGATTAAATAGCAAGACAGATTGGGTTCCATACCTTGGTTGGCAACCAGTCTATCGCAGAAAGAAATGTCAACCTAATGTGGGAAAATCTTCTGCCTAGTCAGTCATGGATCGAAAATAAGGTGAGCAAGATGTAGGTTTACCCAACATAGCAAGTGGCAGCAAAACCAAAAGATAACCTAAGAAATGTGGGTCATGTTCTGAAATCACCAAGCCAGGTCGAAATTTTCTTTTCAATGCTCTGCATGGTTCCAAACTCGTTGACAAATATTTAAACTGTCAGTTATATACAACCACTTTTTAATATCACTGATTAAAAATTACACCGACCGAATGAAGTGCATAGGCCTTAGTGAGGATTATCGTTTTTCGAACCTCGCAAACATCATAATTAACTAAGAAGTAAACAGAAACCAATCGGGGGAGAACTACCAACAGCAGCAACAACTAAAATGGATAGCACATGAAACACGAAGAGAAAATAATGACATAATTATGATTTTGACGCTGCACACTATATATAATAAAAATTTGATAAAGAATCCCTCATCAATGCTGGAACGAGCGATAACGAGATGGTGCTGTATTTGCTGTGTTATGAAGGCATGAAAACACCTACAAAAGTAAAGTTGGGTCAATCATCATAATATAGATATAGAGGCTACTGGTAATCGACGAATAAAATAAATGATTAATAATCTTTCCTGTCTGGTTAATAGAATATAAGAGTTTCAACTGTGACTATATCTGCACGCAGTTTCAAAAAGCAGAAGTTCAATTCAGACACTTTTTCTTTAAAGAAAAATTGGGCTGAACAATGCAAACCTTTCTCGACGTTAAAGCATTTTCTTATTTCTGTTTGAAATTATTTGAGAGACTCGGAATTCACACAATTATTATATGGCCGGTTGCAAGTATCAAGTTTATACGCATGCGCACATGTAATTGCGAAGAGAAGCATGTTCACAGTGTGTGTGTGTGTGTGTGTGTGTGTGTGTGTGTGTGTGTGTGTGTGTGTGTGTGTGTGTGTGTGTGTGTGTGTCTACCCGTGTGTCGGAACGTACACCGTGAGATATAATGTTAATATAGGCAACGTTTCTTCACGTCGTCTTTTTTAAGACTGTTTTTACTTATTTATTTGTGCATCCATTTGTTTTTAATTATTTTTCTTTTCAACTAATTGTCTTTTTATATTCGTCTTTTTAAACATTCGTTTAAATGGGTGACGCATCTATTTATAATCGGTTTGTCATCTTTTGTCTTGCCGACATCTTTTTACAACTTCATCAATATTCCTCCCTCTCTCTCCCTCTCTCTCTTTTTCACTACACACAAACACACGCACACACAAACCTAAACATATATATATATATATATATATATATATATATATATATATATATATATGGTTTATTCTTTGTAATGTCATCCTTGATTTTTTTGGTTTTTTTAATTTACTATCGTCTATTCGTCTATATTGCATAGTCTTCTGTATGCAACGGGAAACCGTCAATAAATTATATCTTTATTTCCTTTGTAGTTTCTTTTGAGCTAGTTAAAAACTACATATTCCTTTTCTATTTTTCACAATTAGAAATTACGAGTTATTTTATTCTTTCATATATATATTTGATATTTATATTTCTACTCATTTTCTCTTTTTAAGCTCTCTGTATCAGTTTACGTACAAACATATTTACATATGTATATAAGTACGTATTTAAAAAAAAATTAAGGCGTTAGGTATGCATAGCTTTGTATTTGCCTATCTACAAAGAACTTTATTTTCATTTCTATGTGTACATAGGTATATATGGACGTATGTGAGAAATATTTTTATATGCGTTTGTAAATTGTTTACCGATGGTGAATTGGAAATTGTAAAATAGACGTCTATATGAAGACACACACTAACCGTTTTATGTACATTATTAGAAAATATCGAAATGAATATATATATATACTCAGTTGGGTTGGTGTGAGTTTGTAACCATGGGTTTCACGCTTTTGCGATCGTCAGACAACTTTGACGATTGCAAAAAGCTTCAAAACTTGGGTCACTTACTCACACCAACCCAACTGAATATGTTAGCTTTATCACTGATATTGAGCGTTTTTAAAAAAGTACCACGCATATATAATATATAAAAGCATATAAATAATTTAAATTTTAATAAATATAACAAATTGCATATATATATATATATTTGCAATCTAAGGACTAAGTCGCTTGAAGGGACTTACGTGGTCGAAATCTGTGCATCAATTAAATGCTGTGTGTTCTGTTCTTTAACATATTGTTAGGTCTGCACATTTAGTTCATTTTTGTTGGGTATGCATTGCACACAATGTTTCGAACTACCGTCTTCTAGTCTATCCAGGCATTATTTGGCTAGTATATTGTTATGGTGCCCTATCTATAGGAATGGACTCTTCCTCCGTCAATAAATACTTACCTGCGTGACTTCCAATGACGCAGCTGTGAGGAAGTTGTGAGGCAGTCTAGAGGCAGTCGATACGCTTCCACACTATACAGTTTGGACGTACACTTCTAGTTGCTGGCTACTAACACTTTTACTTTGCATATATATTCTGTTATTCTAATAAACTGGTTGAACCTACCTTTTTGTTTCCGTGTCTTTCTTCCAGGCCAAACAGGCCTCAACTTGACGACAAAGGTTTCGCTTCAACATATATGTATATACGACACACACTAACTGATGTAATAAATATGCATACACCTTGGTTTTCCCTCACAGTAATATGATAGGCTGGTGTCAGCCATAAATACAGACTCGGGCGGGGACGCCTAGGACTACGCCAATTGTAACGCATACTGACTAAGCCGACGCCTAAGCCTACTGCATATGAATACGACGAGTAGTTCATTACGGCTACTTGGTAGATTGTCCTAACCGGTTACATTGCCAAAACAAGTTAGCTACTTCGAATAATATATATATATATATATCCCTTTCCCAGACATATCAATAACATAAGTTTATATACACATAATTTATAAATGGAACTTTGTCTGTCTGTGTGTGTGTATCCATTACCTATAGACTCCGAAACGGCTGAACCGATTTCTTGAAAATTTACACAGTTGTACTATAAGCGTCTGCGAGTGTTCTTAGATAGGTTTTGTGTCTAGGTACCCCCGTTAAATATCGAAAATCGATAATCGAAAAAATTGGGCTATGGCAGGACTGGTCTGATTGTAATCAAATTTGATACACTAATAGACAAAGACATAAGAAATGATATTCAGAAGTTTCAAGGTTGCAGTTGTTACAATAGTGCAGAAAATCGATAATATATATATAGAAGGCAAGATGTTTGTGTCTGTATCTGTTTATCTGCCTGTATGTCTGTATTTTTTTCAGTCCTTTTATTTTAGTTTTTGCTTCGGGTTTGGCTCTAAGTAGGTATAATTGTAGTTCTTAGTCTCAGCCATGATACCATTTACTCAGAGGACCTATTTAGCCTTCAAAATTCAGTTTACGACGAAAAAAAACTTATTTGATATCGATACCAGGAAATCAAAATTTGACTTACATCCATTCATTTTCCTTTCAGTCTACGGTTTCGCTTTAACTGGGAACAAATATTGCCTTTTAGTCTTTCGTGCAAAAGTCCAAAGAATCTGAGCTCCAGGACTATTGATTAGTTTTAAAGCTTTCATTACACTCGAGCAACCACAGGTTATACTGCTAGTCTACACATAATTTCTACCGTGTATTTTCTGAGCTCCTCGCATTATTAACCGTTCCATTTAATTAACACATAAATTATTGTTAATGACCAATGAGATTGAACTTGCTACTATCACTATGGCACAGTGACCTTTGGATCTATCTATCTATCTATCTATCTATCTATCTATCTATCTAAATATGAAATATAAGATATATGTATGAGAATAATTGTCAGTAAAAAAAAAAAAAATTAAAATGCTGATGCGTTTCGTATCTAGAAAAAGATTTTCCGCACAAATTAAGGCTAATTTTTAAATCAAGTCTACATATCTTCTTATTTAAGTCATAACTTAGGGTCAGTCAGTCACTTAATGGCCATACGTGAAATACGCTTGGGCGATCATGTCTCGAAAGGTACATGACTGACTGGGCAGAAGATTATCCCAGAATAGTTTGCAATTAACTTCTGCGGTTGACTGGTTGCCAGCCAAGGCTATAGAACCCAGTCTATCCTGTTATTTAACCCATCACTGGAGAGAAGAGACGGATTAATACTTTTCTCAAAGGAATTTGCGTGTAAGTGAATGCAAGGAATTAAACTGGAATTCGAACTCGGCTCCCCGATTTCTCATTCCGAGCCTATATCCACTGTACTACAACGCACATAACCCGTGGTATGTTATATACAGAAGGTGAAAAACGTGTTTTGAGATGCGAAATACTAAAGACTTCAGTCACAGTTTAAAAGGAAACTTTCAATTGAAACTTTCAATATTCGACGTGTTTTTTATCCCTCCACCCTTTTTTTTTTAATTATCTGAGATTATAATTGTTGTAATTTCGCGAGGGAATAAATAATTTTTTTTATCCTTGACTAAAATGTACCGTAAAGGGTTCGGAAAATTGTGCGCTTTTAATATATCTTTCCTTTAATCATTTTTTTAAAACAGAATAGTATAATTTAAGTGGAAAATATTGCAAAACCTGAAGACCTAATTCATTATTTTCCAAAAGATCCCACTTTTGGTCTCATATTATTTTCTATCTATCTATCTATCTATCTATCTATCTATCTATCTATCTATCTATCTATCTTATAATCAAAGCCTAGTCATATCTATCTATCTATCTATCTATCTATCTATCTATCTATCTATCTATCTTGTTAAACAACATTTAGACAACATTAAACAACATATCTTAAAAAACATAGCCATGTAGCTAATACTAGACAGATTTTAGTCAATAACACAATAATACGCCCTCATACATACAGTAAAAAGAACCTTCAGATATTGGAGGCCATCTACATTAAATCAAAACAACCCACACTTAATAAAATGACATTTCAATCTGGTCACAACACATTAAATTGCATTTAGACATATGTTTCTGTTAACATTTCGGTCTCTCACGCTGTTGACGCCATAGAATCGCATTACAAATTTACGAACTATGTCTGCTATTCGGTGATTTTTATAGTTGTGTAGCAATGTTTCATGTTAACACAAGATAAAATCGTCTTTGATGGTGGATGCCTTTATGTTAAACTCACTGTAACCTCTCTGAAGATGGCTCATGTGAGCCAAATATTTAGAACCAGCATAATAAATAATATCCAAATGTTGGAGAAATTTTGTCTTTATTTTCACCTGAAATTAAAGCCAAATTACGATCTTTAGAACGGTGCATGATTAAACATAATAGACATTCATTGTCTCATATAATTAACAGTATACGTTTAGAAAATCATCTGCTGTCCCGATACACTATATATATATATCCGAGTGAAAACAGAACGAAGAAAGAATTCTTACAACGTCCAAAACATTAATTTAAAACAGTGCTCGATATATAATATATAGAGCTGTGAATATTTATTATAAATTATATTTTAGAACATGTACAAATTTTTTATATATCCACTACAAATCGTACATTTGCTTCGACATTGAAACTACAATGTCTCATCAGGTGGTGTTTACAGGAATGGAAAGCCTCGTTTCTTATATTTGGGGAGTTGTGTGTGGGATGTTAGTGGGGGTTAGTGATAACGGAATAAGTCTTGTGAATTGTCTGTTTGAATTTTGAAGAAAGTGGTGTGGGTAGTGAATATAGTTGATTAATGAGTGTCTTGGAATTTTGTAGACAGATTTAACATTATCAGACAGGATGTGCTTAAATACACATATTAAATTCTACCTATTACTTTGAATACAAACATACCTATTAACTATTTACCTATTATCTTAAATACAACATTGAATCTTACCTCCCACATTAAATTCTACCTATTACGCACCGATCACCTACTTACCTATTACCTTAAATATTAACATTAAATTCTACCTATTACGTTATATCTTGCCTATTCAGGCAGTTAAGTGCCATACGTGATACACGCTTGGGCGATCATATCTCGAAAGTGACATGACTGACTGGACAGAAGATTATCCCGCAGTAGGTTGCCATTGCTTTCTGCAGTAGACTGGTTGCCAGCCAAGGCTATAGAACCCAATCTGTTCTGTTATTTAACCCATAACTGGAAGGAAGAGACGGATTAATACCTTTCCTAAGGGTATTTGTGCGTAAGTGAATGCAATGAATTCAACTGGATTTCGAACTCGGCTCCCCGATTTCTCGTTCCGAGCAGATATCCACTGCACCACAACGCACATCCCTTACCTATTACACACCACAAACTGTGATATAATTTAAAATTTAATAGAAAAATCGATTTCCTAAATCCAAAATTAAGGTTAAATATACAGAATCAGATTAATTATAAAAACTGTGCTTAAATACAAAAATATTCTATAGTGGTACAAATAAGCAGTAAGTCCTATCCCATCCCTCCCCACCCCTTACACCCCCCTACTCTGCTCCTCTAAGAAATCTAAAGGATAAAGTCTAGTCGCAAGATCATAAAACTTACATCTTATCTGAAAATGTTAAATCTGTCTACAAAATACTTATAAGAAATTCTGATAAATATGTTACCATCAATAAACACACGGCTGACAAACTTTATTATATCATTAACTTTTGTAAAACCTATGCTTAAAGAATCGAAGATCTGTCTAACAACATCCACAACCGGTGCAACCTAAATTCTTTCACCCTCACGTAAAATAACCAGTAATCGGCATGTAGGCAATACCTGACATAAAAATGCCTGAAATAAAAATGTGCACTATAGAAATTATTAATCAAATCCAGGCCAGACAATTATAATTGTGCACATGAACGCTGCTAAAACTCGGGTTCCAACTACAGCCATCCTTCCATAGGCTGTAACGTTGTTAAGCGTGTTTTGCTCGATCTATGCTAGTGTTTCTAAACTTTTTTTTTTACTTCAGGGCGTAACTATGTAGAATAACTAAAAGACTGGTGTTGCACTTTAAACTTTAATTAGAAAATTGTGGGTTATCATTTCCAAAGAAGAGTAGGAATACAGTTTCCATTTAAATGCATAAATGAAGAATCTGTTTTTCTTTCTTGTTTTTGCAGATAATGACTGATTTAAATATGAACATCAGCCAAAAGATATTTTAATGAATAAATTTACTCTTTAGTATTTCAAGACATTTTTGTGTAATTTTGGAAAATATATATATATATTGTCATCCGCAGACAGATTTGTTTCGCCGTATCACAGCTCATCAGTAGGATTAGACTCCGATTCCTTTTTTTACCCAGGATTATATATATGCGATGTCGGTGTTATTTTCATTTTTGCGTAATGTAGATGACAAATTATCGATCTCACCCTATATATATATATATATATATATATATATATATATATATATATATCCTATGATATGATGGCTCTAGTTGTAACCCGAGTTTTACGTTCACGTCGTCTTCAGATGACTTAAAACGCTTCAAGTCGTCTGAAGATCACGTGAGCGTGAAAGTCGGGTTACAACTAGAGCCATCCTTTCATAGAATTTACCGTTGAAATGTGTATGTATATAATTATAAATATCAATATATATATGCAATTTGATATATAAATCATATTATTTATAGATAATATATGCGTGGTACTTATTTGAAAGCGCTTAATATAAGTGATAGAGCTAACATATTCATATAGATAGGTGTGAGTTTGTGACCCTGGGTTTGACGCTCTTGCGATCGTCACACATATATATATATAACTGTATGTATGCGTGTGTGTGTGTGCGTATTTCAGTGTGGATTTTGGTATGTTTGATTGCATGTGCGTAAGATAGATTGTATATGTTATTGAAGACTTTAGAATTCGTGTGTATGGAGATCTGAATGCCTTTTGCCTAAATGTGGGCCTGTATATGTTTTTTTGTCGATATGTTCCTATATATTTCTGTGCGCATGCGTATTGGTCATTCCCCCCTCCCCTAGTGCTCGTTATCTCTTTTTGTTGTTTATTTATTGTTTGTCACTATGTTTGTTAATATTCTTTCTGTCATTTATTCTTGCGTTACAGTCGTTGTTGCTGCCAAATTTTTAGAAAAAATGAACGAAAAACAATACGGTATGCCAAATTTATTATGTTTTGAGATTATTAAAAAGAGTATTTGAAATCGTCATGCCAATTATATTAGCAATAATAATAATAATAATAATAATAATAATAATAATAATAATAATAGTCATTGTTTTCGAGGGACCGAATTAGATACTTTAGTATATTTTTATTTTTAGGTAGTTTTGATAATATTCAGCTTGGTGTCTCGATAATTAATGCTTTTGTTGCTTGTTTTTCCTTCTTCTTTTCGTTTTACTGGAGGTTTTTTTTTTAATTTGTTTTCTTCGTTCTTTTCTTCTCTACCCATTTTCCACTTTTCTCTATCGCTTTCTTTCGTTTAATTTTTTTCAGAAGTTTCTTTTTCCTCTCCTCCTTCTTGCCTTGCTTTCTTTTCTTCACTATAGCATCAGCCATTTTTCTCTCCACACCCTGCCCGCGTTTTCTTTATTTCACTCGCAGAAAAATGCTTGTTAAACAAGGAATACGCGTCACAATATATCCTACATAAATATAATGCCTTGACGTCGTCATTTATACGCATTTTTTTTTAATAATTGGTACTGTATTGTAAACTACACTAGTTTTACCTAATTGAACAAAATTAGAAAAAAAAAATAGATAGAAGCATGAAGCATTTGTAGCTACTGTTATGAAAATGGCAAAATCAACAAAGAACGCGTCTCAGAGAAAAAGAGCAGAAAACAATTTTTGCTGTTTGCTAACAATGTTATATTGAAATAAATGAATAAAGAAGAATATATATTCAAGCTAATAAATCACACGTACCAGCGGACTGCCTAATTGAAGAAATATTTAAAGTAAGGTTTTTTAGTTCCTTTTCTTCAACTATTTTAAATAAACGTTATTTTATCATTTATATATATATATATATATATATATATATATATATATATATATATATATAGATAGATAGATAGATAGATAGATATTAAAAAGATATTTTTAAATATATTTAAAATATACGTAAAAAGTACATGTATATATATGTGTGTGTGTGTGCGCGGCAGTGTATGTGTTTATATATATATATATATATATATTTTAAATTTTAAATTTTTCACTTACAGCTCAATCTAAAACTAAAGTTGTCCAAAATCCAAAAATAGACATTGACTGCTATCCCAACTCCTCCAGTTTGTCTCTGATGTAAAATTTGAACTTCCGCCCGTAATATCTTGTCTTATTTTGAGTATAAAGCTTGCCGATGAAATGTGAAATCTCTCTTAGGGATTTCATGTAGAAATAATCATACAACGATTTTGAACTTCGAAATTTATATATATATATATATAACGTAGAATATTTGGTATTTAAGTCTGGTAAATTCCGATAGAGACGAACTCAAAAGAACTCAATGTTAAATTTATTTATATAATTGAACAGAGTAATATAATCTAGAAAAGTTTTTAGAGATTCTACCATTTCATGAGTCTGATGAGCAGCAGGTTTTTTGCTGCGAAATACGGATTACCCACGAAATTGTATAATATCTAAAATTTTTCTAGATTATATATATATATTTATATACTACTGACCATCAGTTTGGGAGCACCCAAAGTTTTAGCAGAATCAAATTCGCCGTATTTGTATTTTTTGTTATTCTTATGCAGATGCCAGGCAAAAAAAAGTATTCTTTTCAACTTTAAAGTAAACATTTACTCAGTTTGCTACTTGACTCGTCTTATTGTGATCAAGTTTTTGCCGAAAATTCAGATTTATTCAGATATTATAATTACAGTATAATTTATTTTTGTAAACCATATTACTACGGTATAAATGGCAAGGAAGAAACAGATTACCATTGAAAAAAGAGCTCAGGTTGAAATTCTTTTGAAAGAAGGATATTCTGAACGTGTTATCGCTAAAAAAATTAAGCCTATCAAAAAATGGCGTGCATTATTGCCTTGAACGACTTCGTGAAACTGTGTTAAATATTGATAGAAAAGATCTGGTAGGCCCAGAGTAACATCTATTGTAGAGGATAAGCACTTCATCATATCTAGCAAGAGGAATAGAAGAAAAACCGTTCCAGAATTAACAATTGAAATGAATTCTACTCAGCAACATCCAGTATCTGTTACTACTGTTAAGAGACGGCTTCATTCTGTTGGGCTTAAAGGCTGTGTAGCAGTTAAGAAACCACTATTAAAAGAGAATAAGGGATGAAAATGAACTTCCTAAAAATGAACAAATGTTGTTTAAATGCTTGCAGGATGCTTGGAAATCACTTTCATCAACTTATTTTTATAAGTTATTAGAAAGAATGCCAAGGATTTGCTCTGCAGTAATAAAGGCTCGTGGTAGTGTCTTTGATGAAAAGAAAATATGAATTTAATTAAATTTGAAATTACTCAATGTTAATTTTGGTTTTAATTATTGTACAATTATGAGCAACAATGAAATATATCTATAAGACATAAAATTTGTTATTTCTTTCTCTTAAAGAATAAATCTAAGAGGTCCCAAACTTATGGTCAGTAGTATGGATTCTTTTACTAAACCCCTTTTTCCTTGATTAACACACATTTTTTTCTCTAATATTTTTTCTCTAATATTTTTTTCTCTAAAATTTTTCTTTAATACTTTTTAAACTGATAACTTCCTGTAATTGGCATTTAACTCGCTTCTACCTAAAAGGTTTAATCAAATAAACTTAAATAAAAATAAAAAATCTTATATTGAAACCCATTCCTTCTCGTTTAAATACACCTCTTCAAACAGCCCAAAATCTTAACTTTAAAAAGTAATTTAAGTCATTTTGTTGTCTATGTTTATAAAATATTAACTCCTATTCCTCCCCTTCCTAAATATACCATTTCAACACCCTGTAACCCCGCGACTACCAGCTCTGTCCTTTTCTACTTTGTGACCGTTGTTAACCTAAAACCTTCCACACTCTACCCCAGGGCCTTCGCCATTTAGAAAAAACAATGTCGCTGACGTGGCGTAGAATCTCTATGAGAGATCCTATGTCGAAATGTACATCCGACACCTTTGAAATTTAAAAATTTTCTCTGATTTAATATATGTATTAAAGAAAAACAATATATATATATATATATATATATATATATATATATATATATATATATACCATTGTGATAATTAATTGAAACGAAACAAATAATATCTTCCTAGGATCTTTCACGTTTTCATTGATCACGTATACATCGTCTCTTGATGTCTTGCCCGAACGATATTCCTGATCTCTCTTTAAGGCTTACCAGTGTGTTCGTGCAGCGTTACAATTTTCGTACGCTTCATTGGAGTAACGTCCAGCGCAGACAATGACCGACAACTAATTAATAATTGAGACAACAGTGTCTGGGCCTGAAAAAAATTGATACAATCACAGATGATGCTATATTTTTCAAATCTCCCAAAATTTTTATCATACACCCCGAAAATGGACAACGTGTTTACTGTGTTTTGAAAATAAAACATTCTTATAACTTTAGATTACATATACTACCGGCCATAATTATTAGGCTACCCCAGTCTTTTAAAAGAAATGATGTATTTCATACTATTTTTAGTACTTATTGTCAAGTAGATAATTTTAAATGAAAATAGAACTGTTCTTTTGTTATTATTACTTTGCAAAATTTTACAAGGTAGCCAGGAAGCCTTTGCTTTGGCCAGCCAATAAGAAGAAGAGACTAGCATGGGGAAGAGATCACAAAAACTGGACACCAGAACAGTTCATTTGATGCATATATTATTGTGTAATATTAAAAAAAAATTCTATTTTTGTTTAGAATTATCTACTTGGCAATAAATACTAAAAATAGTATTTTAAAAAACTCGGGTAGCCTAATAATTATTGCCGGTAGTGTACATAAAATGATCCATATATTCAGGTAAAATTAAAATAAAATATATCATTGATAATGGCTAAAAGTATAGCTGAAAGCGCTTGGATAACTAAAGCAGCCAGATAATATTTTTTAATAATTTAATATTTTTTTTAATAATTTATATAAATGGAAATAATACAATTATAAGATCACGTGAAAACTTGTATAAAAAAATTAACCATAGCACCATGTCTGTCATTTTAAGAAAACTTGCATATAAGAAAATTACAGAAACGGTTTCTACTTCTGCGATATATGCATTACTCTTCAGAAATGAATTGAGTTCTTTCGGTGACTGGCGTGTGTATACACTGCTTATATATACAACACATTAATATTACCCTTCTCTGCGCATTGAGGTCTGGTGTTAACAAAATCATGGTCGATGTAATATAACAGAGCTATTAAGTATAGATCAATAAATATGCATATTATCCTGTTTTTGAATCTAACCATGACGGATCTGTCATAATGGCGACTCGATGGTTGTTCGAGAACAAAGATCGAGTCATTGAGCATACTGGATGTGTTAAAACTATTGCTCACCGCAAATAATGTGATCTCTTCTAGAACCTGTAACTAAAGTTCACACAGCATAATTGCAGTATAAAGCCCAGATTTGCCCGTTAGAACAGATTTGCTTGAGCGGACGTCTGTAAGATGGACTGGCTGACCGTCCTTACAAACGCATGCGCAAGGAAACGAGTGGCCGGCCATCATCTATATATATATATATTGTCGTGGACCCGGTTAAGAGTCCCGCAAGAAAAAATACAACAACCAAAATAGGAAATAACTATATATATATATATATTATACATATATATATATATTTTTTTAATCATATCACCCCAAGCAAGGCGAAAACGCCACTGATGCGCAGGGGGCTACGTGAGTGAAAAGATTGGAAAAGAGAAAAGCCGGAAACCACATCCTAACCAGGAAACAAGGGATGAGCCATTTCACCTGTTCACTAGACGTGGGTGGAGTGTGAACCCGGCGATAGTTTAGTCTATCTACTCCAATTGAAAGACAAAACCAAGAAAAAACAGAGGCTGAAATTGCAATCTATGGATGGAGGAGAAGATGATAAATCATAGAATTCAAGAATGTGAATGGGTCCATAAACAAAAAGAATTGAAATTATTTCAAACTGATGGTACACTGACGCATTCCTTTTGAAAAATGGGAAAACAAATTATCAAGCTTAAAAGCGTCCAAGATAACAAACGCATATTTTGAAAAATTGCACTGCGTGAAACTTTCTGTTAATGGGTAAATAATAAAAAAAAAACTTTTATATTCAGTTCTCAAAATGAGCTTATGAAGATACTTGATGAATGTCGAGTGAGATTCAGCTTATTTGTCAAAATAAAAGAATTGTATTTTGGGGGTTAAAAGTTCACTTTATATATATATATATATATATATATACTAAACACAGCAAAATACAAATACTTAGAACTCTGTTAGTAGGACGATAAATACTCTTTAGGTAGTAATACTATAATTCAATCCTCGAACTGGGTCTCGCAATAGTCGTACGGTAGCAGTGTTGGCTATCTCACCCTATCGCAGCTCTTCTGCTACCACTTCTTGTGAGGGGAAGTATATGTAGTAAATAGAAGAGTTAAATTCGTTGAATGGGTGATGCCACCATTATATATATATATATATATATATTAATAAAAAAGAGATAAGATGAAAAACTATTCTTAGATGACACCTTTCGTCCTCTAAGGAACTTTATCAAGGCAATTTGCGCCTCAGTCGACGAAAGGCGCACCAACTAAGAATATTTTCCTCTTTTCTCCCTGAATTTATTTTGTTTTTTTACAGATACACACTGTTTGACAATAATTCACATACACGCACACACACACACACACACACACACACACACACACACACATATATATATATATATATATATATATATATAGTCATCCTCAGACAGATCTGTTTCGCTGTAACACAGCTCATTAGTACGGCTTGACATCCGATTGCTTTTAACCCAGGATTGTAACCCGAGCGAATTGTCGTCAGTCCGCGATCCTACCTCTGAGCTATGGGCGCTCAGTAGAAGGAGGCAGACTTTTAGCTTGTGATGTATCATACGCCAGTAGTTAGAGTACTCTAATTCATTACTGAATTAGCGATGCATAGATGCGAGAATAGCTACTGCTTTTTCAGATCTACCTTCTTCCAGAGTGCTCAATCAGGGTGTGAGAGCGTAAATATATATATATATATATATATATATATATATATATATATATATATATATATACAGAGAGAGAGAGAGAGAGAGAGAGAGAGAGAGAGAGAGCCGTGTGAAGATGTGTCTATTTAAATTAATTGTATTTTTTTATTTCTTTGAAAGTTGTATAGCTAAAACAAAATTGTTATTTTTGTTTCGGAAATATGAACTTTGTACAACATATCGAACATTTGGATTTGGATATACAACTATTTTAAGTTTCCAAATGCAGTAAAAAGTTTACAATCAAACCTTGTCACTTGAATGTAACAAAACTTATTTAAATATATTCTGTAACACATTGACAGCCTCTAAAAGATACATGTCTTTTACTTTCAACTCTTTCTGAAAAACTAGGTAGGATTTTCTTTAAATTAATTTCTGCTAAGTTTATATGAGTCTCTTGTGTTTTCGGGCTACTCTGAAAGTAACAATAAAGTAAGGAGTTATCATGAATTCAATGCAAAAAAGCCGGGCAAATATATTAATAACTTTTGATGTGAACTAAGGAACATGAAGAAAAGATACAGAAGAAAGATTAATTTTTTTTTTAAGTCACTGGTTTTCATTCTTTTCTTTCGTCACGAGAAACGCCAGGTTAGCGAAAAAAGTTACTGATGATTTATTATTTAAGCATAACTACAAGTACATGCACACATATTTCTGTCACTCATTTTTGGATCTGATGAAACCTAGAAGGGCGAAACACGTAATCAAATCTAGTGTCAATGAAACGTCTTTCTATGTGTCATAATTCTTCAAAATTTTGTCGAGATTCTAAATCGTACTTTATATATATATATATATATATATATATATATATATATATATATATATATATATATAGTATTTACGCTCTCACACCCTGATTGAGCACTCTGGAAGAGTGGGAGACTTTGAAAACAGTAGCTGATCCGGCACATACGCATCGCTCATTCAATAATGAATTAGAGCACTCTAGCTATTGGGCGTGTGTAATAATATACTCGCTAAAAGGTCTGCCTTCTTCTACCGGACGCTCGTGGCCTAGGGGTAGAATCGCCGACTGACGCCGATTCGGTCTGGTTTCGATCCTGGGTTAGGAAGCGATCGGAGTCTAAACGTACTGATGAGCTGTGATACAGCAAAACAGATCTGTCTGCGGATGGCTATGGTATATATATATATATGTACAATAATCGTAATAATATGTACATCAATTCTAATAATAATAATAATAATATATATATATATATATATATATATATTATTACAATTGAACTCTCTGGAGAGGAAAATTTTAAAAACAATACCACTTCTGTTACTTTCAGCCAGTCACCGGAAGAACTCAATTCATTGCTGGAGTTCTTTCGGTGACTGGCGTGTGTATACACCGCTTATATATAACACGCTAAAATTTCCCCTCTCTCAAACGATGGCTTACGGAGTAGAGACTCCGGTTGACACCAAATCTGTCGAGTTTCAATCCCGGCAAGAAGCAAGTAGATGTCTAGCCACATTGATGAGACAGGCTTGTATGTGGATGACAAATATGTATATTTTATATATATTTAAAACTTATATCATAAGTATGTTATAACATCACTAAAATGGAGCATTTTGTGTCTTGTCGTATTTTGTGTCTTGTCTTGCTGATTGCGAGAGTGCAAAGAATAACTTCTTCTAGGTGTCCTATCCTTTTAAGACGTAGGCGGTCATGGCTTTCCACGTCTTCCTATCCCTGGTGGCTCTGAGCACGCCTTCTCCTATTACACTATGCAACCCTCGTTCCATCATCCAATTGATTATGTCCTTCAAATATGTCATCCGCTGCTTTCCTCTGTCTATTTTTCCCTCTATCTGGCCTGTTAGTATCAGGTTCTCCAAGCCCCTCCTTGATGTCCCAGAAACTTCAGTTGTCTCTTCCTGATAATCAGTATTAATTTCCTTTTCGTTTCCATCATTTCCAAAACCTCATCATTGCTCACATGCTCGATCCATGGTATTCGCAGCATCCTTCTCTCGAACCACATTTCAGTTGCTTCAAGTTTTTCCTTCATCTTCGATGATATTGTCCAACATTCACTGCCATATTGAAAAACCGACATCACATAGCAATCCAGTGCTCTCTTCTTTGTTTCTAGCGAAATTATCCTGTTTCTTAATACTCTTATCAGCTTCTGGAATGCATCCTTTTGCATCTCAGGAATATAAATGTATAGGAACTGCTGTGACCACAAAGTGAGGAGTCAGTTTATATATTGATAGTAATATGGAACTGATCCCCCGCTTTATATCCAGTATGCTTCTCTAGAACCACATTTCAGTTGCTTCAAGATATTTTCCAACATTCACTGCCATATTGAAGAACCGACATCACATAGCAATCCAGTACTCTCTTCTTTGTTTCTAGCGAAATTCTTCTGTTTCTTCATAGTTTACTCAACTTTTGGAATGCTTCCTTCGCCATGCCAATTTGCCTTCGTATCTCTATGTCGTACTTTCCGTCTTCTGTTAGAACGCTTCCTACGTATTTAAATTTTTTAACTTTCTTGAGAGAACAACTGGTTAAGTTTATTTTCAATTCAACACAAACAAGTAAAATGCGAAGCAAATGTAACTTGAAAATAATGATGTAGCCAAGATTTTGACTTTCCACACAATAATATATTACCTTGAACAGCAGAAGTAATTGACATGTATATCCGGTCGTGGGTTAGGTCAACAAAGGTCAACAGGCTATGGTTGACAGATTTAGATAAAAGTCAGCCTGGGACAAATGTTATTGACAGACGTACAGTACTGTGCAAAAGTATTAGGAAAAGAATTAGTTTATCCTTTATGAGGCATGACAGAAAATAAACAATTTAATTAACGTAGTTTTATTTGATTTACTCAACAAATGCTTTCACAAGAAAAAATGGTTGTTACAAAATAAATTTAATATTTAGTATAATAGCCTTTTGCTTTGATCACAGTCTTCATTCTGTTGGGTTTGGCTCTAAGTAGGTAAAATTGTAGTTCTTAGACTCAGCCATGATACCATTTACTCAGAGGACTTATTTAGTCTTCAAAATTCAGGTATACGACGAAAAAGGCGAATTTGATAACGATACCAGGAAATCAAAATTTGACTTACATCCATTCTTTTTTCTTCCCGTCTACGGTTTCGCTTTAACTGGAAACAACTATTGTTTTTTAGTCTTCCGTGCCAACGTGCAAAGAGTCTGAGCTCCAGGACCATGGTTTAGTTTTAAAGCTTTCATTACCCCCGAGCAACGCCAGGCTATACTGATACGATTTTCGGGGGCAGACCTAATTGTTCTCCTAGGTTTCTAACAGTCGATTATAGCACTAGAGAAAACCATTAACACCAAAAATTTGCTATATGAACTCTGGTAAAAAAGAGTAACTGGACATTAAGTTTATAAGTCCCAAAAACTTAAGTTGTTCTTGGCCTAGTTGGTTAGTTCCTGACTTGACTTTTAGTGTTGTGAGTTCAATACCAGGCTACGTCAGTGCCGAACAAGTAACTTGCAAGATTAGAGGGAGATAACACATGATTTCTAATCGAGGCTTTACGCAAGGAATGAGGATGATAAACCCCAGTAATTGTGATAAAGGGTTCGGTTCGAAATTCCTACCACCTAAAGAAGGCCGGAGCGTTCAAGGGCCGAAACCTCGTACAAATGGCAACAAAGATGAGGACAAAGTCTGAATAATGTAAATACTGTGTGCCGATTATGTTTTAAAGTGAAACACCTTCAGCAGCGGAAGAGATTCTTCATCAGAATTGTTGGAAAGTGAAATAAACTCCTGAGACGCTATTTCCCAAATAACTGCAAAATTAACTTCAAGTCTAGAAAAAGTAGCTATTTCTATCCTACATATCCTCATAATTTGTCTATATTTCCGAGATGAGTTATTAACATTCTTCACATTGTTTGGACTGTTGTCCTTATTTTTATTGCCATATTAACGACGTTTCAGCCGTTGTATGCACTGACCTACTTCAGGTGTTTGGAATTTTGAACCGATGGGGTAGATTGTTCTCATTCTATGAGTCATGACTCTTCCGGATTTTTTAGTTATTTTTATTTTAGCTCAGCTCTCTAAGGTTTTTGTTCACCACTGCTGTCACTAGGTATTGAAATCACAACACTTTAGGCCAAGTCCCTTGCCGAAACGTTCTATGACATTAAAGACGAGAAAAACAGTCCGAACAATATTTATAATATCTGTATAGAATTCACATCCTGCTCACTCTTTGTAAACTTTTACAACAACGTCATTTGGTAAAACCCTAGCTTGAGTGGCTCTTCAACTTTATACTTGGTGAGAAAAAGAATAAAAAATTCTTATATGTATATTGTTAGATGCAATTCAATACAGATTTGGCGACATTAAGTAAGGATATATATATATATATATATATATATAGAGTCATGCGGATGACTATATATATATATATATATATAGATGACTATATATATATATATATATATATATATATATATATAGTCATCCGCAGCCATAGATTTTTATGGAAAAATATACATTTTTTGAAGGAAAGGATATTACCAAGAATACATTTTTGAAGAAAAATTATAACCATAACACATTTTTGAAGCAAAAAAACCTATTCTCAGCAAAATATTTTTGAATACAAAATTAGAAGACATTTTCAGTTTTCTAAAATAAATAAAAAAATTAAAATAAATATTTTATTAAAATCTGAGTAAACCAACCTTCTCTCTATAACTGAACATTAAAAGAAATATCCTAAAATCCCACCTTTTTGGCATTAAATAACACACAGATAATAAACGACTACACTGTAATTCCTATACAGTTTAGTGTGTAGGGGCCCCGGTGATCCTTGGTTAATTGGCCTTGACGTTAAACAAAACTCAAGCTCGAAATCAATCGTTACATCTTACTGGGTCACACATTAAATATACATTTCATACTTTTATTATATTAGCAAGATGATTCGCATGTTTCGAATTTTATTGAATGTTATCCGACCAGTTGGTATATTTCTTTTTTTTATAGTAATTCTGTAATCACCTGTCATATATTCCTGGAAAACTTCCAGTTCTTCGTTCTTTATTTTTATGATATTTTTCAGAACTAATAAATTGAACATTACATTTTTTGTTTATTTTCAAATCTACCTATAAAAAATCCTTATTCAAGTTGTTTAAATTTTCTTGTAATTAATCTGAAGATTCGGATGTTTTTCATCACTTCATTGTCCCAAGTTTATTTTCTGAAAGATAATTTAAGCTCTACTGTAAATAATTTAGCTAAAATCCCACATTTTTTTTAAAATTTTAATTTTAGATGGGAGCTTTGTACAGATAGTGTTTTTGTTTCTCACTGTTACATCCTTTTGAGATAGAGGCGATCGTAGATCCCTACACATTCTTTTTTTTATTATCTGTCAATTGCTGTGACTCTTGAGAAAGAAAGTGTTTTTCTGTCGTATTTTCTATGGTTTCTATGGTTTTGAATTCAGTGTTTTCTTTCTTCTAGACAGGCTGTCATTCAGCTATATTTGACATATAGATGGAATTAAGTAATGTAGAAATTATTTAAAAAATTATTAAATTAAAAGCAACCTTCTTCACTTTTATAAAAATTCACAATGACGTGTGAAATCCTGGTTTTTCCCAAATAGAAAAAGGATTGACCATGTGCTTAAAAAAAGTCGATATCAGATTTCGCAAGTAGGTGTTAAACTGATTTTGACCAATGGTGTTGACTTGCAAGATCAAAAAGGACTTCGCGAGTAAGTGCGAAAAATATTGATTACAATGAAAGGACTTCATCAGCGTCAGTCAGTCAGTCAGTCAGAGAGAGAGAGAGAGAGAGAAAGAGAGAGGAAACAACCTAAAAGTAAATTCAACAATTACTACGATGAACATTTTCTACGAAACTTGATACCCATAATTTTATCATTGAATACGAACTCTACCCTTAACTTGGATGTGCGTTGTGGTCCAGTGGATATCGGCTCGGAACGAGAAATTGTGGAGCCGAGTTCGAATTCCAGTTGAATTCATTGCATTCACTTACGCACAAATACCCTTGGGAAAGGTATTAATCCGTCTCTTCCCTCCAGTTATGGGTTAAATAACAGGACAGATTGGGTTCTATAGCCTTGGACGGCAACCAGTCTACCGCAGAATGCAATGGCAACTTACTGCGGGATAATCTTCTGCCCAGTCAGTCATGTCTCTTTCGAGACATGATCACCCAAGCGTGTTTCACGTATGGCACTTAACTGACTGACAATATAATAGCAGGAAACATGATTAAGGCTTCTACTGGGCATAAAGTGGGGGATCGATTTACTATTGTTTTGAAGTAATAAACTGTTCCCCCACTAATTACTACATAATAATATAGTACATCACTTCCCCCATGTAGTTATGAGTCAAATAATAGGACAGATTATGTTCTATAGCCTTAGTCGTCAACCAATCTACTACAGAAAACAATGGCAACTTACTGCGGCATAATCTTCTGCCCAGTCAGTCATGTCTCTTTCGAGACATGATCGCCCAAGCGTGTTTCACGTATGGCACTTAACCTCTTAATAATGTTTCTAATTGCACATTATCTTCTACAACTTATTCTTTCCTTTTAATAAATTTCTATTTTAAAATGCAAAATGTATATTTTATTCTGACATCATTCCACACAATTCCACACATTCTAACCTGCAGACGACCAACCTTCTGATAATGATTAAAACCTTCTGATAATTCTGGATAAAATTGTAAGCTGTAGGGAGTTCGGTTATGTATAACACAAGGCCGAATCAAAGAAACATTAACCATCTCCCTACGACTACACTATAACTCCTATACAGTTTAGTGTGTAGGGGGCTTGGTGATCCTTGGTTAATTGGCCTTGTGTCAAATATATCCTAAGTTCCCACAATTTAAATTTCAGATGGTTGAAGTTTGGATGTTGAAAGGATAAAATATTTCACGTGTATATTAAAGCAAACATTTATTTACAGAATGACTAAAATGTAGGAAGGAAAATATAAGTGAAATTTTGTTAACTGAACACTATAATATCATTGTGAAAAGAAAAATGTTTATTGAGAAAATGCATGCAATTTTGAAGTTCGTAGTAGTAATGTAGGTATTTGAAATGTCCGCAAAAGTTTAGAGTTGTGTAGTAGCAGAAAGTAAAGACTTTGTTCCTTCCTCTTTTTAGTAGATCTCGACAGGCTGAGAGAAACAGAAGGCAAAACAAATAAAGGAGTGATACTTAACACGTACATTTAGTTGATATGTTGTCCTCTTTAGCGGCGTGGAGTGAAAAAGATGAAAAAAAAAATGGCAATGAGGGCGAATGAAACTGTGACGTGCCCTGCGACTGGGTCGGCTTCTTGAATTTTCTTTCGTTATATTGCCACAAGCTCGTTAGCTAACCGCTCCCATGTCGACTTTGACAGGTTAGTGTCGAGGTTTTTATAGTCAAGCTTCTCATGATGCCAGTTTCATCGAAGCTTTTTATAGATAGGCGTGAAAACACGTCATTTATAAATTTTCTGTTTTTAATCCAGTCAGCATTCAGAATTAGCTTTTCACACTGACTTGTGAAATTTTCTCAGTTGGGTTTTTCCAAAGTCGTTTGAATCTTTTTTTGCGGGTGTGCAATTTATTTTTTTCGTGTTTTAGTTGGTTGACGGATTATATAGGATTTGTATCCTTTAAGTGCATGTCCTGTCTACGTAGTGAGTGAAAGGTTACTGTGTGTTCTTCTGTTGGACACTCTCCGAAAGGGTAATACAAATGAAGAAGGAAATATACCGATGTTTGATCGTTTATGCAAAGGCGTCTGGCAAAATAGCCATAAACAATTGATGAAGATGCTCGGCAGCCTCGACATATTTGGAAAAGACTTAAGAGTAATCAAGAATCTCTACTGGCTGCAAATCGCCTGCATACGGACAGGTAACGAATTCAGCAGATATACAAAGTTAGAAAGGGGCGTAAGACAAGGATGTGTCTTTTCACCGGATCTATTCAACTTGTACAGCGAGAATATTTTGAGAACCCTAGACGTTATGCCAGAATTCATCATCGGAGCCCACAATTTAAACGACATAACGTACGCAGATGATACAGTGCTGATAACAGACACGGAAAGGAAACTACAAAGACCTTCTACAGAAAGTAGCTGAAGGGAGTGACAAAAAAGGACTACAAATAAACTGAAAGAAAACTGAATGCATAGTCATCAGTAAAAATAGCAGCCCAATATGCCAAATACAGGTCGGGGTTACTAAAATCAAGCAGTTACAAAGATTTAAGTACCAGGGAAGTGTTCTAACAGAAGACGGAAAGTGCGATACAGAGATCCGAAGGAGAATTGGCATAACGGAGGAAGCATTCCAGAAGTTGAGTAAAGGATTAAGAAACAGGACAGTTTCGCTAGAAACTAGGAAGAGAGTAATGGATTGCTATGTGATGTCTGTTCTTCAATATGGTAGTGAATGTTGGACAATATGATCGAAGATGAAGGAAAAACTTGAAGCAACTGAAATGTGGTTCTACAGAAGGATGCTGCAAATATCATGGATCGAGCAATGATGAGGTTTTGGAAAGGATGGAAACGAAAAGGAAATTAATACTGAGCACCAAAAAGAGACAGCTGAAGTTCCAAGGACACGCAGTGAGGAAGGAGGGCTTGGAGAAGTTGATATTAACAGGCCAGATAGAGGGAAAAAGAGACAGGGGAAAGTAGCGGATAACCTATTTAAAGGACCTAATCAGGCGGATGATGGAACGAGGGTTGCATGGTGTAACAGGAGAAGACGTGTTAAGAGCCACCATGGGTAGGGAGACGTGGAAGGCCATGATCGCCTACGTCCTTAAAGGACGGGGCACATAGAAGAAGAAGAAGAAGAAGAAGAAGAATTATGTTCTTTCATGTCAAGTGTCTTTTCATTGTGCACAAGAGACTCAGTACTCATTGATTAAAAATATTTTCTTGGGTATTTTTTATCAGATTTCTGTTTTTTTAAATAAGCTATTGTTGGGTATATTTGTGTTCTTTTGTGTGTTTTTTTTCAAGTGTGTTACTTTGTCTGTTGTCTATAGAAATTAATTTATATTAATGCGATAAAGCGATAGTTACTGAGGTTTTATTATCTCTATAGTAGAATGACAATTCCGAAACAGAAAGTTTTAGATATATTTTTTCTATATGCATTCGGAAAATACATTTGTATATAATTTCGGGCTGCTTTTCTCTGCGTTGAAACAAAATGTCTGGTACTATGTCATCTTTATATGATGCTTTGCACGCATCAAATTTGGATATCACTTGTATCTGTCGTAGTAAGTACTGGCTTCCATTATACACTTGGCATTGTTTCTAATTCTGAAAACGTTTCATTTCTGTTATAAATAAAAGTATTTACAGTTTATCATTGTGTGGTTCGAAAGTTTTAAGACTTTCCAATTTAACTTCTAACCGTTTCATCGAGCATTTTCATGTTTTGTGTAACGGAAATGGCAGGAAAACAAATAAACCGTTATGGGGAAACACGCCTATTCCTCAAATAATGGACTCTCCCTCCTATATTAATAAAAGTTAATAGGAAGTACTTGGGAAGTTCATGGGAGTTCTTGATACTTCTGTTAGAGTTCAGTAGAACTACTAGGCAGTTTATGTTAGTCAGCAGTTAGCCGAATGCTAAGGAGTCATCTTTCAGTGGACGATTACCAAGTTCCTAACTTTTAGGGTGCGTTAAGCCGACAAGCAACCGACATAGCCCTATCATAATCTCCCACAACATAAACTCGCAAAGAACAATGTAAAGAAGAGATCAAGTGGAATCGGAGAACAGTCGGAGAAATGGTTAAGTTACAAAAACGAAGTTAGGTGGAACGCCTTGAGAATAGAAGAAGAAGAAGGTTGCTTGATTGGTGGGCAATAATGCCCAGAGTGAAGATGGAACAATTTGACAGACTGGTTTTCGGGTAAAACATAGCAGAAAATATCTATCTATCTATCTATCTATCTATCTATCTATCTATCTATCTATCTATCTATCTCATTCTCTTCATTATCTATCTATCTATCTATCTATCTATCTATCTATCTATCTATCTATCTATCTATCTATCTCATTCTCTTCATTATCTATCTATCTATCTATCTATCTATCTATCTATCTATCTATCTATCTAGTTTGTTCATTATCTATCTATCTATCTATCTATCTATCTATCTATCTATCTATCTATCTATCTCAGTTTGTTCATTATCTATCTATCTATCTATCTATCTATCTATATATCTATCTATCTATCTATCTATCTATCTATCTCAGTTTGTTAATTATCTATCTATCTATCTATCTATCTATCTATCTATCTATCTATCTATCTCAGTTTGTTCATTATCTATCTATCTATCTATCTATCTATCTATCTATCTATCTATCATTCTCTTCATTATCTATCTATCTATCTATCTATCTATCTATCTATCTATCTATCTATCTATCTATCTATCTATCTATCTATCTATCTCAGTTTGTTCATTATCTATCTATCTATCTATCTATCTATCTATCTATCTATCTCAGTTTGTTCATTATCTATCTATCTATCTATCTATCTATCTATCTATCTGTGTGTGTGTGCGCGCGCGCGTGTGTGTGTGTGTGGAGAGAGAGATGGGAGAGATAGTGAGAGGCAGAAAGAAAAAGAGTGAGAATAATTAAGATAAATTATAATATTGTTTTAAAACAAGATTAAAATATTATTTGGAAAGGAAATAATGTATATTTTAAATAAATACCCTTACATCCTTCTCTGTATACGCATATATATATATATATATATATATATATATGTATATATATATATATATATATCCAAAAACGTGTTCAATATAAAGATAGAGTAATTAATATTTATTATAAATTATACTTTAAACATATACAAACTACAAGCTACTACAAATTTTTACTCTTTATTTCGACGTTTTAATATCGAAACAAAATGTACAATTTTGTAGTAGCTTGTATATGTTCTACAGTATAGTTTATAATATATATATGTATATAAATATATATATATATATATATATATATATATATATATATATATATATATAATTTTCTTATCTATCTATCTATAGATAGATAGATATGAATGGATTGAGATAGATAGATAGATAGATAGATAGATAGATAGATAGATAGATAGATAGATAGATAGATTCGATAGATGTGTGCTTATTTAAATGTCTGGATAAGAGCTTGAGTGCTCACACACACACTTTATATTTCTTTGTATATGCATTGAAAGAATGCAAGAAGCCTTCTCTCCCGAGCAACATCATATTACCTTGTTGGTAAGGTCATAAAGAAAACTTTGTGCCCTTCTTTCTGCTTTCTTCCGGATATGATGTATTTATCAACTTGAAGATATCCAGAAATTTTTCATGATTCATTTCCAAATAAACGAATAATGAATATTTTAAATAAAATGAAATAAATTCAAATTTACAAACGAAAAAATAAACCAAACGAAAGGGGATGGAAATTGATTAAATAAACAAATAAGATATAATTGGGTAAAAACAAAAAGGAACGAAATGAAAAACAACATAAAATAGCTGAGATTTAGTTAAATTGAAAACACAGATTTTAGATGACGGAATTAAATTAATAATAATAATAATAATAATAATAATAATAATAATAATGTGGGCATTTTAAGCAAAGCCACTTCATTTATATAAGAGGTGATGTTTATTATCCTCTTGTAATTATAATTACTTCGGCAAATAATTTCGAAGAAAAATTAAAATTTCTGGTTTTACCAATATAGAACATTTTTAAGAAATGAAAGAAAAGCTAAAAAAAGAATTAATATGAAAATTAAAAAAATGAAACAAAGTAATGGAGGGAAAATTGAAGATGTGAAATATAAATAAGAGAAGTAAATATTTGAATGGCTATTAAAAAGAAAAAAAAAATGAACCACGAAAATTAACAAATTGAAAAATGGAACTTTCAAGTAAGAATGAAGAAAGCAGTGAAATAAAAAAAGAAAAAGCAGCGAGAGAAGCCAAATCTATAAGGTCATAGAAAGGACGAAACAAAAGAATTAATGAAAGAAAAAGGACAAGAAAGACTCATGTAGAAAAAGGAAAAAAAAAAGATCGAACGAAGAAAAAGACAGAAAGAAAGAAGATATGATAAAAAGAAGAAAAGAATGGCCGTTATAAAAAAAAAAAAAGAATTGAACGAATGAAAAAAAAAAAGAAAGGTGAAATGCTAAATGAAAGAGTAAAGTAAGAAATAGAAAGAAAAACAATTAAGGAACAAACGAAAGAAAAAAAGAAAAAAGAAAGAAAAAGAAAGAAAAAAGAAAGAAACAACGAACAAACGACTGAAGGAAAGAAAGAACGAGCGTACTAAAGAGCGAACAAACGAAGGAAAGAAAGAAAGAACGAAAGAATGAACGAATGAATGAACGAAAGAAAGAAAGAAAGAACGAACAAACGAACGAACGAAAGAAAGAAAGAACGAATGAACGAATGATTGAAAAAAAGAAAGAACAAACGTCCGAAAGAACGAACGAACGAAGGAAAAAAAGAAAGAACGAAAGAAAGAAAGAAAGAAAGAAAGAAAAAACGAACGATTGAAAAAAAGAAAGAACAAACGTACGAAAGAACGAACGAACGAAGGAAAGAAAGAAAGAAAGACAGAAAGAAAAAAACGAACGATTGAAAGAAAGAAAGAACGCACGAACGAACGAACGAAAGAAAGAAAGAAAGAAAGAAAGAAAGAAAGAAGCAAACAAACAAATAAACGAACAATTACGTGAGCACGAACGAACGAAAAAAAGAAAGAAAGAAAGGAATTAAAAGGAGAAAGAAATGACTGAGATAGGGAAAAGAAACAAAGTCAAAGAAAAAATAAAATCTGAAAAAGAAAAAGGAAAGAAGAACTAATGAACGAACCAATAAATGAAAGATGATAGAAATTCTAAAAAAGAAAAAGGAAATTTGAAAGAGGGTAACTAAGAAGAAAGGAACAAACAAAAGAAAGAAAAGAATGAAATAAAGAATGAAATGCTTAGAGAGGAAAGGAAAGATTAAGACTGGTGCAATAAATCGATCAAACGAACAAATGGACGTAAAAAGAAAGAAAGAAAGAAAGAAAGAAAGAAAGAAAGGAAAATTGTAAAGAAGAAATGTCAGAACACATTGTAGAAAGTAAAGGAAAATATGAAGTCAGACGGAATCTTGGTAAAAAGAAAGAAATATTTCGAAAGAAATAAATAAAAAAGGAAAACAGAAAATTGTTTGAATTCAATGTAAGACGAAGAGAGAGTGAGAGTGATAGAGAAGAAGAGATAGAGAGGGAAAGAAAAAAAGACAGTGTGGAAAGAAAAATTGACATTAATAAAGTGAAAGTATAAGTAAAAGAGAAAGACGGGGTGGCTAAAAATGTAATGATGCACTCAACATTAAAAATAAGACGCCAAAAACGAAAAGAAAAGACGAAAGGAGGCAGAATAGAGGAAATAATAAAATCATGTTCAAAGGTAAAAATCATTAGCAAAAAAAAAAAAAAAAAAAACTTCAATTGCATACCTATGCAAATGGTAGATTGGAAAGAAAAACGAGAGAAACAGATGGAAAGAACCGAGATAAGAGTGGCGGATGGCAAGAAACATGCAATACGCAAATAGAAGAACAGGAAGCCGAACAAAGCAAAATAGAGAAAATTACAAAATGTATGAATAGAAAATGAAAACGAGGCTGAGTTTAGCGCGCAAAGATTAAATACCATTACAACGTCCATGATTAAAACGGAAAAAGATGCTACTGCGTAGAGGAATTGATTTCGACTTTTAAGCTTTGTTTTCATGTCTTTTCTTTGCCTTCTGTCCTTAGTGCAAATTTTTTTATATGTACGTGTTCTGTTCTGCGTACGGCAGGTTAAAAATGCATATATGTCTAAGTGGAGGTGTCTATTGTTTAATTCTACGTTTGGTAAAAGTTTTCGGGTTGTTTTTCTTCTATGGAATCGGAAAGAAAAAAATCTTACAAGAACACATTCAGACAAAGCGCTTTACTCGTCTGCTTCTGATTTCTCCAAGCGAGCTGCTCTTAAATATGTGAGCGAGATAATGATTGCTTCCACGGAACTTCTTTTTTATATTTCTAGAATATCCTTTGAATTTTAAATATTGGGTCAAATGATTGCATATCATTTTTTTTCAGAATCTTTGAAACGAGGAATTATCGTTATCTTTGCTATTCAGAACAACATGCTCCTTTTGTTTAATTTGCACCAATCGTTTCAGCCATTGTCCAAACAATATATATAATAGAGAATTAAGGTCACAAGTTTCGTCAGTCAGTAAAGGTCAGATCAGGTGAAGAGCGTACGTGAATATACAAGTGGACTCTGAGGCCAATATCCAAAGGCAGGAGTTTGTTATATGATTTAGCGTAATTTTCAATCTATGCTGGCCTGAATATTACATTCAGGCATGAAAAACTCGGTGATGACCTCATTGGACACTTTTGTATTCACATACGCTATGTCCCTGATAGGGATCATTTTATCCATAAATATGAAGATATATATATATATATTTATATATATATATATATATATATATATATATATATATATATATATATGTATATATATATAATATTCTCAGTAAAAATATACAACTCGAGACTTTGCACTACACATGAAGAAATTCTAAAACTAAAACATTGTTAATCTTTTTAAATGATTTATAGGACGAAACGCGTAGGCGATTTAAATACAGTTTTCCTCTTGTCTTTATTTTATTTAACCATATATATATATATATATATATATATATATATATGAAAAAATGGAGTTATAACGTATAATTTCATATATATATATAAACTAGCAGTATACCCCAGCGTTGCTCGGGTGTAATGAAAGCTTTAAAACTAATCCATGGTCCTGGAGCTCAGACTCTTTGGACGTTGGCAGGAAAGACTAAAAAGCAATAGGTGTTTCCAGTTAAAGCGAAACCGTAGACTGAAAGAAAAATAAATGGATGTAAGTCAAATTTTGATTCCTGGTATCGATATAAAATTTTCTGCACTATTGTAAGAACTGCAACCTTGAAATTTCTGAATATCGTTTCTTATGTCTTTGTCTTTATGTCTTTGTCTATGAGTGTATGAAATTTGATTAAAATCGGACCACTCCTTCTATAACCCGATTTTTTTGATTTTCGATATTTATCGGGGGTACCTCGACAAAAAACCTAGCTAAGAGCACTCGCAGACGCTTATAATACTACTGTGTCAATTTTCAAGAAAATCGGTTCAACCGTTTCGGAGTCTATAGGAAACGGACACACACACAGACACACACACACAAATTTCCATTTATAAATAAGATTTTCCCGTAGTAGTTTACCATTACTTTATGTGATAGACTGGTTGCCAGCCAAAGCTATAGAACCCAATCTGTTCTGGTATTCAACCCATAGCTGGAACCGAGTAGAGACGGATTAATAACTTTCCCAATGGTACAGCTAAATCAACCAAATGCAGCGGACAGTTCTATTCCAGCAGCTTCTTTTCTCACACTATCCGCCTGTGGAACTCCCTTTCAGATACTTGCTTTCCTGACGGCCACCACCTCCGCGAATTTAAATGCAATGTCAATTCCCATCTCTTATACACTTGACTCCAGTCCTTCCTACATCTACATTAAAAAACAAAACAATATATATCGCTTCAAGAAGACGTAGATGCCCTCCATAGTAGGCAAAACAGTGAAACAGCTATCTATATATTCCTTAATTCAATCTGGGCAATCAAGCAAATGTTAGTGTATTGAATACTTATGCAAAGTCATCCACAACCGGCCATCATTATTAGGCGACCCCAGTGATTTAAAAATGATATATTTCATACTACTTTTAGTATTTATTTTCAAGTGAATAATTGTAAATGAAAATTGAATGGTTATATTTTTAATATTGCACAATAACATGTGCATCAAATAATTTTATAAATATTTAATAATTACCTATATTGCACTGTCAGCATTGAAAAGTGATTCTGACGAGTTCATCTTTGTTTCCTTGCCTCATAAAATTTTGCAAAGTAATAATAACAAAAGAACTATTCTATTTTCTTTTGGCAATAAATAATAAAATTGTATGAAATACATAATTTCTTTAAAAAAAATGGGGTGGCCTAATAAGTGTGGCCGGTAGTGTATATATATATATATATATATATATAAATTGACAACTCTCAGGAAATATATTTGGGATATGCTTTAAAATATATAATTTATAAGCTTGTATATTTAGATACATGTACATGTATGTATATAAATCCATGTAGAATTTTACTGACAGGGATCAGTCGGTATTTGTCTATCTCTACATAATTTTCATACACATAGATCAATGACGAATATAAAAACCAGATTACTACTCCCGCAACCAACTCACGCCATAGTCAGTCAGTTAAGTTCCATACGTGATACACGCTTGGGCGATCATGTCTCGAAAGAGATTGACTGGGCAGAAGATTATCCTGCAGTAGGTTGCCATTGCTTTCTGCGGTAGACTGGTTGCCAGCCAAGGCTATAGAACCCAATCTGTCCTGTTATTTAACCCATAACTGGAAGGAAGAGACGGATTAATACCTTTCCCAAGGGTATTTGCGCGTAAGTGAATGCAATGAATTCAACTGGAATTCGAACTCGGCTCCCCGATTTCTCGTTCCGAACTGATATCCACTGCACCACAACGCCATAATGAAACCAAAATAGCAGTGGTGTTTCTTCAACAAGAAAGCCTAGTATGCCTTATCATTTAATCTATATTTTAGGGGAAGATAGGTTGATGCCTTTTCCAAGTTTAGTCCGAAGTAAATGAAACAGAATCGAACGGGGTTCTAACCCGGTACTTTTCTCGCTGATAATTTTTACACTCTGCATACTTCTAAATTCAGACAGTGTTAGAAAACAATTCTTAATAAACATTTGAAATGTTCTTCCGTTGTTTCGATACAAACACAGATATCGAAAGAAAACTTGATGTCTTCTCTTGCAGAAAAATAGTCGATCAAAATAATTGCTATTTATTCCACCTTTACGTTATTATAGAGAATAAAACTCTGTACGAGTTCAAATTAATTTCACAGAAAGTAAATGTGTTTATAATTTTCAACCAACCTATTGAATTGGTATTAAATATCCTTTCTTTAATTCTTATTCGATTTAATGACTTGAAAATCTTCAGGTATACATACGCACATGCACAACCGAAAACTTAAAATTTAAGAAAGGAATATGATGTTACATTTTTATGATTATTTTAATATTATTATAGTTGGTTCACTGTGTCGTGCAATACAACTTTTCTCTCCAGAATCTAGTTTACATTAAATTGTTATAATCATATCACCCTAAAAAGGCAGTTTACTGCCATTGTTGTGCAGGGGGTTACATAGGAGGAAAGTTATGAGAAAAAGGGACAGTTTATTGGGGGTGTCAGGACGTGGGTAAGAGAAGGATGAGAAAACTGATGAGTGTGGAATGGACGGAGAAAGAAGCCTGGGTGTCAGAATGCAGGTTAGTGA
>JBBBDQ010001002.1:1457500-1500000 GCA_037127315.1 Ascarosepion bandense | reverse complement strand
TCTCGTATTTTCTTCTGTGTGCCGTGTGCGTTAAGGACGTAACTAACCATGGCCTTTCACATCTTCCTATCCCTTGTCGCGCTTAATAAACTTCATCCTGTTATTCTTCTCAATCCTCGCTCCACCATCCATCTGCACAAGTTCATTTAGTACGCCATGCGTTGCTTTCCCTTGTCACTCTTCTCCGCTATCCGTCCCGTAAGCATTAGATTCTCCAAGCCCCCTTTCCTCATTACATGTCCCTAAAACTTTAGCTGTCTTTTCCTGATGTTAACTATCAGTCTCCTAGTGTCAATCCTCTCTAAAACCTCGTCGTTGCGCACATGTTCCGTTTATGGTATCCTCAGCATCCTTCTGTAGAACCACATTTCGATTTCTTCAAATCTCTCCTTCATTTTTAATAAGATTATCCAGCATTCGCTATGCCATAATAAAGAATATAATAATTTGAGAAAAAATTTTTCGAAGTCAGTATTATAGTAGCTAAAATCTCTTATTAATCACTTTAAGGTTTAAAATGGTTTTCATATGATTAACATAAACATTTACACTTCAACTGATAATAAGAAATTAGGAATGGGAGTATAGAAAAAATAATTTCTTGCACTAATTTAAATGCCTTTGAAATATCCTAAAAGAAGACGGAAATTGTGACAGTGAGATCCGAAGGTGAATTGGCATAGGCAAGGATGCATTCCAGAAGTAGAGTATTGAGAAACAGGACAGTTTCGCTAGAAACAAAGAAGAGAGTACTGGATTGTTACGTGACGTCGGTTCTTCAATATGCCAGTGAATGTTGGACAATATCTTCGAAGATGAAGAAAAGACTTGAAACATCCGAAATGTGGTTCTACAAAAGCATACTGGATATAAAGTGGGGGATTAGTTCCATATTACGATCGATATATAAACTAACACCTCACTTTGTGGTCACATCAGTTTCTATACATTTATATTCCTGAGATCCAAAAGCACAAGGATGCATTCCAGGAGCCGAGAAGAGTATTAAGAAACAGGACAATTTCGCTAGAAACAAAGAAGGGAGTACTGGATTGCTATGTGATGTCAGTTCTTCAATATGGCAGTAAATGTTGGACAATATCATCGAAGATGAAGGAAAGACTTGAAACAGCCGAAATGTGGTTCTACAAAAGCACACTGGATATAAAGTGGGGGATCAGTTTCATATTACTATCAGTATATAAACTGACACCTCATTTTGTAGTCACAGCAGTTTCAAAACATTTATATTCCTGAGATTCAAAAGCATAAGGATGCATTCCAGGAGCTGAGAAGAGTATTAAGAAACAGGACAATTTCGCTAGGAACAAAGACGAGTGTACTGGATTTCTATGTGATGTCCGTCCTTCAATATGACAGTGAATGCTGGACCATCTCATCAAAGATGGAGAGACGTGAAGCAACTGTAATGTGGTTCTACATAAGAATGCTGCGTATACCACTGACCGAACATGTGGGCAATGAGATTTTAGAGAGGAAGCGAAACGAAAAGGAAACTCGTACCTAACATCAGAAAAAGACAGCTAAATTACCCGGGGTATGTAATGAGGATGGAGGGCTTGAAGAATCTGATACTCACAGGTCAGATAGAGGGAAAGAAAAACAGTGGAAAGTAGCACCTAACATACTTTTGGTGCAGTGGATATCGGCTTGGAGCACAAAATCGGAGAAGCCGAGTTCGAATTGCAGTTTTTGCATTCACTTACGCGCACATAACCTTGGAAAATGTATCAATCCGTACCTTCTCTCTCCAACTATGGGTTAAATATCAGGATAGGTTGGGTTCGATGGCCTTAGTTGGCAACCAGTCTAGTGCAGAAAGTGATAGCAACTACTGCAGGAAAATCTTCTGTCTAGTCAGTCATGTTTCTTTTGAGACATGATCGCCCAAGCGTGTATCACATATGGCAGTAAACTGATTACAGAAGATATTTACAGCTAACGGAGGATAAATACATAACACATTTCTATTCTTATAAAAGAATGATCATTAATTAATTAAACATCATCGCTTCGAATTTCTTAGTTTATAATCTCATGAAAGATTACGCCTGTATATTCTATCAGCACACAGTATTTTCTCACCTTACAGTTTTATAAATTATCTTAAACAAGATCCATCAAAAAATGGTTCATATCGTGCAACAACCTAACTGTGGATTCGCAAAGAATGAAATTAGGATGCATTATAGACGACACGGTGATACCAATTTCAAACAATAAAACTAAAGAAGAGGAACAAATGAAGTTTAACAGGGAACACATCTTCTTTTGTGTTACGTTTCCCTTCAACACATGATTATACGACGATTCTGCCGTTGTACATTCTAGAATTCTTCAGTTGGTTAGTTCCTGTGACTTGACTCAAAGAGTTGTGAGTTCAATACCAGGCTACAGTAGTGGTGGACAAGTAACTTACAGGGTTAGAGGGAGATAACTCATGACTTCCAATCGAGCAATAATACGCAAGGAATAAGGACAATATAAATCAGTGATTGTAATAAAGGGTTCGGTTCGAAATTCCAAGCACCTGAAGAAGGCTGAAGCGTACAACGGTCGAAATGTCGTATAAATGGCAGCAAAGATGAGGACAATAGTTCGACTAATGTAAATACTGTAAATACTACCTCATCTCAGTAATATAGACAAATAGAATGATCAATTATTAAACGTCGTGCAAATGACAACAAAGATGAGGACAATAGTTCGACTAATGTAAATACTGTAAATACTACCTCATCTCAGTAATATAGACAAATAGAATGATCTATTATTAAACGTCGTACAAATGACAACAAAGATGAAGACAATAGTTCGAATAATGTAAATACTGTAAATACTACCTCATCTCAGAAATATAGACAAATAGAATGATCTATTATCAAACGTCGTACAAATGACAACAAAGATGAGGACAATAGTTCGAATAATGTAAATACTGTAAATACTACCTCATCTCAGTAATATAGACAAATAGAATGATCAATTATTAAACGTCGTGCAAATGACAACAAAGATGAGGACAATAGTTCGAATAATGTAAATACTGTAAATACTACCTCATCTCAGAAATATAGACAAATAGAATGATCTATTATCAAACGTCGTACAAATGACAACAAAGATGAGGACAATAGTTCGAATAATGTAAATACTGTAAATACTACCTAATATCTCAGTAATATAGACAAATAGAATGATCTATTATTAAACGTCGTACAATGGACAACAAAGATGAGGACAATAGTTCGAATAATGTAAATACTGTAAATACTACCTCATCTCAGTAATATAGACAAATAGAATGATCTATTATTAAACGTCGTACAAGATACAACAAAGATGAGGACAATAGTTCGAATAATGGGCATACTGTAAATACTACCTCATCTCAGAAATATAGACAAATAGAATGATCTATTATCAAACGTCGTACAAATGACAACAAAGATGAGGACAATAGTTCGAATAATGTAAATACTGTAAATACTAAATTTCATCTCAGTAATATAGACAAATAGAATGATCTATTATTAAACGTCGTACAAATGACAACAAAGATGAAGACAATAGTTCGAATAATGTAAATACCGTAAATACTACCTCATCTCAGAAATATAGACAAATAGAATGATCTATTATCAAATCTGCCCACAAATGACAACAAAGATGAGGACAATAGTCTGAATAATGTAAATACTGTAAATACTACCTCATCTCAGTAATATAGACAAATAAGAACATCAATTATTAAACGTCGTGCAATGAATGAAGATGAGGACAATAGTTCGAATAATGTAAATACTGTAAATATTCTTACCTCATCTCAGAAATATAGACAAATAGAATGATCTATTATCAAACGTCGTACAAATTGACAACAACAAAGATGAGGACAATAGTTCGAATAATGTAAATACTGTAAATACTACCATCTCAGTAATATAGACAAATAGAATGATCAATTAAACGTTTAAGACAACAAAGATGAGGACAATAGTTCGACTAATGTAAATACTGTAAATACTACCTCATCTCAGTAATATAGACAAATAGAATGATCTATTATTAAACGTCGTACAAATGACAACAAAGTATTTATACAATAGTTCGAATAATGTGTAAATACTGTAAATACTACCTCATCTCAGTAATATAGACAAATAGAATGACTAATTATTAAACGTCGTACAAATGACAACAAAGATGAGGACAATAGTTCGACTAATGTAAATACCAAATACTACCTCATCTCAGTAATATAGACAAATAGAATGATCTATTATTAAACGTCGTACAAATGACAACAAAGATAGAGGACAATAGTTCGACTAATGTAAATACTGTAAATACTACCCAGCCCAGTAATATAGACAAATAGAATGATCAATTATTAAACGTCGTATAAATGACAACAAAGATGAGGACAATAGTTCAGCTAATGTAAATACTGTAAATACTACCTCATCTCAGAAATATAGACAAATAGAATGATCTATTATTAAACGCCGTACAAATGGCAACAAAGATAAGGACAATAGTCCGAATAATGTAAATACTGTAAATACTACCTCATCTCAGTAATATAGACAAATAGAATGATCAATTATTAAACGTCGTGCAAATGACAACAAAGATGAGGACAATAGTTCGACTAATGTAAATACTGTAAATACTACCTCATCTCAGTAATATAGACAAATAGAATGATCTATTATTAAACGTCGTACAAATGACAACAAAGATGAAGACAATAGTTCGAATAATGTAAATACTGTAAATACTACCTCATCTCAGAAATATAGACAAATAGAATGATCTATTATCAAACGTCGTACAAATGACAACAAAGATGAGGACAATAGTTCGAATAATGTAAATACTGTAAATACTACCTCATCTCAGTAATATAGACAAATAGAATGATCAATTATTAAACGTCGTACAAATGACAACAAAGATGAGGACAATAGTTCGACTAATGTAAATACTGTAAATACTACCTCATCTCAGTAATATAGACAAATAGAATGATCAATTATTAAACGTCGTGCAAATGACAACAAAGATGAGGACAATAGTTCGACTAATGTAAATACTGTAAATACTACCTCATCTCAGTAATATAGACAAATAGAATGATCAATTATTAAACGTCGTACAAATGACAACAAAGATGAGGACAATAGTTCGACTAATGTAAATACTGTAAATACTACCTCATCTCAGTAATATAGACAAATAGAATGATCAATTATTAAACGTCGTACAAATGACAACAAAGATGAAGACAATAGTTCGACTAATGTAAATACTGTAAATACTACCTCATCTCAGTAATATAGACAAATAGAATGATCTATTATTAAACGTCGTACAAATGACAACAAAGATGAGGACAATAGTTCGACTAATGTAAATACTGTAAATACTACCTCATCTCAGTAATATAGACAAATAGAATGATCAATTATTAAACGTCGTACAAATGACAACAAAGATGAGGACAATAGTTCGAATAATGTAAATACTGTAAATACTATCTCATCTCAGTAATATAGACAAATAGAATTATATATTAATAAACGTCGTACAAATGACAACAAAGATGAGGACAATAGTTCGAATAATGTAAATACTGTAAATACTACCTCATCTCAGTAATATAGACAAATAGAATGATCAATTATTAAACGTCGTGCAAATGACAACAAAGATGAGGACAATAGTTCGAATAATGTAAATACTGTAAATACTACCTCATCTCAGTAATATAGACAAATAGAATGATTCATTATTGAACGTCGTAAACACAACAAGATGAAGACAATAGTCTGATCAATGTAAATACTGTAAATACTACCTCATCTCAGTAATATAGACAAATAGAATGATCAATTACTAAACGTCGTACAAATGACAACAAAGATGAGGACAATAGTTCGAATAATGTAAATACCGTAAATACTATTCCAACTTGAAAATATAGACAAATAGAATTATATATTAATAAACGGAAGTTCGTACAAATGACAACAAAGATGAGGACAATAGTTCGAATAATGTAAATACTGTAAATACTACCTCATCTCAGTAATATAGACAAATAGAATGATCAATTATTAAACGTCGTGCAAATGACAACAAAGATGAGGACAATAGTTCGACTAATGTAAATACTGTAAATACTACCTCATCTCAGTAATATAGACAAATAGAATGATCTATTATTAAACGTCGTAAACCAGACAACAAAGATGAGGACAATAGTTCGACTAATGTAAATACTGTAACCCTACCTCATCTCAGTAATATAGACAAATAGAATGATCAATTATTAAACGTCATATAAATGACAACAAAGATGAGGACAATAGTTCGACTAATGTAAATACTGTAAATCCTACCTCATCTCAGTAATATAGACAAATAGAATGATCAATTATTAAACGTCGTGCAAATGACAACAAAGATGAGGACAATAGTTCGACTAATGTAAATACTGTAAATACTACCTATCTCAGTATTATAGACAAATAGAATGATCAATTATTAAACGTTCATGCAAATGACAACAAAGATGAGGACAATAGTTCGACTAATGTAAATACTGTAAATCCTACCTCATCTCAGTAATATAGACAACAGAATGATCAATTATTAAACGTCGTGCAAATGACAACAAAGATGAGGACAATAGTTCGACTAATGTAAATACTGTAAATCCTACCTCATCTCAGTAATATAGACAAATAGAATGATCAATTATTATTAAACGTCGCAAAAATGACAACAAAGATGAGGACAATAGTTCGACTAATGTAAATACTGTAAATCCTACCTCATCTCAGTAATATAGACAAATAGAATGATCAATTATTAACGTCGTGCAAATGACAACAAAGATGAGGACAATAGTCCGAATAATGTAATACTGTAAATCCTACCTCATCTCAGTAATATAGACAAATAGAATGATCAATTATTAAACGTCGCAAATGACAACAAAGATGAGGACAATAGTTCGACTAATGTAAATACTGTAAATCCTACCTCATCTCAGTAAAATATAGACAAATAGAATGATCAATTATTAAACGTCGTGCAAATGACAACAAAGATGAGGACAATAGTTCCATCAATGTAAATACTGTAAATACTACCTCATCTCAGTAATATAGACAAATAGAATGATCAATTATTAAACGTCGTGCAAATGACAACAAAGATGAGGACAATAGTTCGACTAATGTAAATACTGTAAATACTACCTCATCTCAGTAATATAGACAAATAGAATGATCTATTATTAAACGTCGTGCAAATGACAACAAAGATGAGGACAATAGTTCGACTAATGTAAATACTGTAAATACTATCTCATCTCAGTAATATAGACAAATAGAATGATCTATTATTAAACGTCGTGCAAATGACAAAGATGAGGACAATAGTCTGCTCGACTAATGGGAATACTGTAAATACTACCTCATCTCAGTAATATAGACAAATAGAATGATCTATTATTAAACGTCGTGCAAATGACAACAAAGATGAGGACAATAGTTCGACTAATGTAAATACTGTAAATACTATCTCATCTCAGTAATATAGACAAATAGAATGATCTATTATTAAACGTCGTGCAAATGACAACAAAGATGAGGACAATAGTTCGACTAATGTAAATACTGTAAATACTACCTCATCTCAGTAATATAGACAAATAGAATGATCAATTATTAAACGTCGTGCAAATGACAACAAAGATGAGGACAATAGTCCGAATAATGTAAATACTGTAAATCCTACCTCGTCTCAGTAATATAGACAAATAGAATGATCAATTATTAAACGTCGTGCAAATGACAATAAAGATGATAGACAATAGTCCGAATAATGGGAATACTGTAAATCCTACCTCATCTCAGTAATATAGACAAATAGAATGATCAATTATTAAACGTCGTGCAAATGACAACAAAGATGAGGACAAATAGTCCGAATAATGTAAATACCGTAAATCCTACCTCATCTCAGTAATATAGACAAATAGAATGATCAATTATTAAACGTCGTGCAAATGACAACAAAGATGAGGACAATAGTCCGAATAATGTAAATACTGCAAATCCTACCTCATCTCAGTAATATAGACAAATAGAATGATCAATTATTAAACGTCGTGCAAATGACAACAAAGATGAGGACAATAGTTCGACTAATGTAAATACCGTAAATCCTACCTCATTCCAGTAATATAGACAAATAGAATGATCAATTATTAAACGTCGTGCAAATGACAACAAAGATGAGGACAATAGCTCGACTAATGTAAATATCACCACCTCATCTCAGTAATATAGACAAATAGAATGATCAATATTAAACGTCGCAAATGACAACAAAGATGAGGACAATAGTTCGACTAATGTAAATACTGTAAATACTACCTCATCTCAGTAATATAGACAAATAGAATGATCTATTATTAAACGTCGTGCAAATGACAACAAAGAAAGAGGACAATAGTTCGACTAATGTAAATACTGTAAATACTATCTCATCTCAGTAATATAGACAAATAGAATGATCTATTATTAAACGTCGTGCAAATGACAACAAAGATGAGGACAATAGTTCGACTAATGTAAATACTGTAAATACTACCTCATCTCAGTAATATAGACAAATAGAATGATCTATTATTAAACGTCGTGCAAATGACAACAAAGATGAGGACAATAGTTCGACTAATGTAAATACTGTAAATACTATCTCATCTCAGTAATATAGACAAATAGAATGATCTATTATTAAACGTCGTGCAAATGACAACAAAGATGAGGACAATAGTTCGACTAATGTAAATACTGTAAATACTACCTCATCTCAGTAATATAGACAAATAGAATGATCTATTATTAAATGTCGCAATGACAATAAAGATGAGGACAATAGTTCGACTAATGTAAATACTGTAAATACTACCTCATCTCAGTAATATAGACAAATAGAATGATCAGTATTATTAAACGTCGTGCAAATGACAACAAAGATGAGGACAATAGTTCGAATAATGTAAATACTGTAAATACTATCTCATCTCAGTAATATAGACAAATAGAATGATATATTAATAAACGCCGTACAAATGACAACAAAGATGAGGACAATAGTTCGAATAATGTAAATACTGTAAATACTACCGTATCTCAGTAATATAGACAAATAGAATGATCTATTATTAAACGTCGTACCAATGACAACAAAGATGAAGACAATAGTTCGAATAATGTAAATACTGTAAATACTATTCCATCTCAGTAGTTATAGACAAATAGAATTATATATTAATAAACGTCGTACAAATGACAACAAAGATGAGGACAATAGTTCGAATAATGTAAATACTGTAAATACTACCTCATCTCAGTAATATAGACAAATAGAATGATCAATTATTAAACGTCGTACAAATGACAACAAAGATGAGGACAATAGTTCGACTAATGTAAATACTGTAAATACTACCTCATCTCAGTAATATAGACAAATAGAATGATCTATTATTAAACGTCGTACAAATGACAACAAAGATGAGGACAATAGTTCGACTAATGTAAATACTGTAAATACTACCTCATCTCAGTAATATAGACAAATAGAATGATCAATTATTAAACGTCGTGCAAATGACAACAAAGATGAGGACAATAGTCCGAATAATGTAAATACTGTAAATACTACCTCATCTCAGTAATATAGACAAATAGAATGATCAATTATTAAACGTCGTGCAAATGACAACAAAGATGAGGACAATAGTCCGAATAATGTAAATACTGTAAATACTACCTCATCTCAGAAATATAGACAAATAGAATGATCAATTATTAAACGTCGTGCAAATGACAACAAAGATGAGGACAATAGTCCGAATAATGTAAATACTGTAAATACTATCTCATCTCAGTAATATAGACAAATAGAATGATCAATTATTAAACGTCGTACAAATGGCAACAAAGATGAGGACAATAGTTCGACTAATGTAAATACTGTAAATACTACCTCATCTCAGTAATATAGACAAATAGAATGATCAATTATTAAACGTCGTGCAAATGGCAACAAAGATGAGGACAATAGTCCGAATAATGTAAATACTGTAAATACTACCTCATCTCAGTAATATAGACAAATAGAATGATCTATTATTAAACGTCGTGCAAATGGCAACAAAGATGAGGACAATAGTCCGAATAATGTAAATACTGTAAATACTATCTCATCTCAGTAATATAGACAAATAGAATGATCAATTATTAAACGTCGTACAAATGGCAACAAAGATGAGGACAATAGTTCGACTAATGTAAATACTGTAAATACTACCTCATCTCAGTAATATAGACAAATAGAATGATCAATTATTAAACGTCGTGCAAATGGCAACAAAGATGAGGACAATAGTCCGAATAATGTAAATACTGTAAATACTACCTCATCTCAGTAATATAGACAAATAGAATGATCTATTATTAAACGTCGTGCAAATGGCAACAAAGATGAGGACAATAGTCCGAATAATGTAAATACTGTAAATACTATCTCATCTCAGTAATATAGACAAATAGAATGATCAATTATTAAACGTCGTACAAATGGCAACAAAGATGAGGACAATAGTTCGACTAATGTAAATACTGTAAATACTACCTCATCTCAGTAATATAGACAAATAGAATGATCAATTATTAAACGTCGTGCAAATGACAACAAAGATGAGGACAATAGTCCGAATAATGTAAATACTGTAAATACTACCTCATCTCAGAAATATAGACAAATAGAATGATCAATTATTAAACGTCGTGCAAATGACAACAAAGATGAGGACAATAGTCCGAATAATGTAAATACTGTAAATACTATCTCATCTCAGTAATATAGACAAATAGAATGATCAATTATTAAACGTCGTACAAATGGCAACAAAGATGAGGACAATAGTTCGACTAATGTAAATACTGTAAATACTACCTCATCTCAGTAATATAGACAAATAGAATGATCAATTATTAAACGTCGTGCAAATGGCAACAAAGATGAGGACAATAGTCCGAATAATGTAAATACTGTAAATACTACCTCATCTCAGTAATATAGACAAATAGAATGATCTATTATTAAACGTCGTGCAAATGGCAACAAAGATGAGGACAATAGTCCGAATAATGTAAATACTGTAAATACTACATCATCTCAGTAATATAGACAAATAGAATGATCAATTATTAAACGTCGTGCAAATGACAACAAAGATGAGGACAATAGTCCGAATAATGTAAATACTGTAAATACTATCTCATCTCAGTAATATAGACAAATAGAATGATCAATTATTAAACGTCGTACAAATGGCAACAAAGATGAGGACAATAGTTCGACTAATGTAAATACTGTAAATACTACCTCATCTCAGTAATATAGACAAATAGAATGATCAATTATTAAACGTCGTGCAAATGGCAACAAAGATGAGGACAATAGTCCGAATAATGTAAATACTGTAAATACTACCTCATCTCAGTAATATAGACAAATAGAATGATCTATTATTAAACGTCGTGCAAATGGCAACAAAGATGAGGACAATAGTCCGAATAATGTAAATACTGTAAATACTACATCATCTCAGTAATATAGACAAATAGAATGATCAATTATTAAACGTCGTGCAAATGACAACAAAGATGAGGACAATAGTCCGAATAATGTAAATACTGTAAATACTATCTTATCTCAGTAATATAGACAAATAGAATGATCAATTATTAAACGTCGTACAAATGGCAACAAAGATGAGGACAATAGTTCGACTAATGTAAATACTGTAAATACTACCTCATCTCAGTAATATAGACAAATAGAATGGATCTATTATTAAACGTCGTGCAAATGACAACAAAGATGAGGACAATAGTTCGACTAATGTAAATACTGTAAATACTACCTCATCTCAGTAATATAGACAAATAGAATGATCAATTATTAAACGTCGTACAAATGACAACAAAGATGAGGACAATAGTTCGACTAATGTAAATACTGTAAATACTACCTCATCTCAGTAATATAGACAAATAGAATGATCAATTATTAACGTCGTGCAAATGACAACAAAGATGAGGACAATAGTTCGACTAATGTAAATACTGCAAATACTACCTCATCTCAGTAATATAGACAAATAGAATGATCAATTATTAAACGTCGTACAAATGACAACAAAGATGAGGACAATAGTTCGAATAATGTAAATACTGTAAATACTATCTCATCTCAGTAATATAGACAAATAGAATTATATATTAATAAACGTCGTACAAATGACAACAAAGATGAGGACAATAGTTCGACTAATGTAAATACTGTAAATACTACCTCATCTCAGTAATATAGACAAATAGAATGATCAATTATTAAACGTCGTGCAAATGACAACAAAGATGAGGACAATAGTTCGACTAATGTAAATACTGTAAATACTACCTCATCTCAGTAATATAGACAAATAGAATGATCAATTATTAAACGTCGTACAAATGACAACAAAGATGAGGACAATAGTTCGAATAATGTAAATACTGTAAATACTATCTCATCTCAGTAATATAGACAAATAGAATTATATATTAATAAACGTCGTACAAATGACAATGAAAGATGAGGACAATAGTTCGAATAATGTAAATACTGTAAATACTACCTCATCTCAGTAATATAGACAAATAGAATGATCAATTATTAAACGTCGTGTGAAAATGACAACAAAGATGAGGACAATAGTTCGAATAATGTAAATACTGTAAATACTACCTCATCTCAGTAATATAGACAACAATGATCAATTATTAAACGTCGTGCAAATGACAACAAAGATGAGGACAATAGTTCGAATAATGTAAATACTGTAAATACTACCTCATCTCAGTAATATAGACAAATAGAATGATCAATTATTAAACGTCATACAAATGGCAACAAAGATGAGGACAATAGTTCGAATAATGTAAATACTGTAAATACTACCTCATCTCAGAAATATAGACAAATAGAATGATCTATTATCAAACGTCGTACAAATGGCAACAAAGATGAGGACAATAGTCCGAATAATGTAAATAATGTAAATATTACCTCATCTCAGAAATATAGACAAATAGAATGACCTATCATTAAACATCATACAAATGGCAACAAAGATGAGGACAATAGTCCGAATAATGTAAACACTGAAAATACTATCTCATCTCAGTAATATAGACAAATAGAATGATATATTAATAAACGTCGTACAAATGACAACAAAGATGAGGACAATAGTTCGAATAATGTAAATACTGTAAATACTACCTCATCTCAGTAATATAGACAAATAGAATGATCAATTATGAAACGTCGTGCAAATGACAACAAAGATGAGGACAATAGTTCGACTAATGTAAATACTGTAAATACTACCTCATCTCAGTAATATAGACAAATAGAATGATCTATTATTAAACGTCGTACAAATGACAACAAAGATGAAGACAATAGTTCGAATAATGTAAATACTGTAAATACTACCTCATCTCAGTAATATAGACAAATAGAATGATCTATTATTAAACGTCGTACAAATGACAACAAAGATGAAGACAATAGTTCGAATAATGTAAATACTGTAAATACTACCTCATCTCAGTAATATAGACAAATAGAATGATCAATTATTAAACGTCGTACAAATGACAACAAAGATGAGGACAATAGTTCGAATAATGTAAATACTGTAAATACTACCTCATCTCAGTAATATAGACAAATAGAATGATCTATTATTAAACGTCGTACAAATGACAACAAAGATGAGGACAATAGTTCGACTAATGTAAATACTGTAAATACTACCTCATCTCAGTAATATAGACAAATAGAAAGATCTATTATTAAACGTCGTACAAATGACAACAAAGATGAGGACAATAGTTCGAATAATGTAAATACTGTAAATACTACCTCATCTCAGTAATATAGACAAATAGAATGATCTATTATTAAACGTCGTACAAATGACAACAAAGATGAAGACAATAGTTCGACTAATGTAAATACTGTAAATACTACCTCATCTCAGTAATATAGACAAATAGAATGATCTATTATTAAACGTCGTACAAATGACAACAAAGATGAAGACAATAGTTCGAATAATGTAAATACTGTAAATACTACCTCATCTCAGTAATATAGACAAATAGAAAGATCTATTATTAAACGTCGTACAAATGACAACAAAGATGAGGACAATAGTTCGAATAATGTAAATACTGTAAATACTACCTCATCTCAGTAATATAGACAAATAGAATGATCTATTATTAAACGTCGTACAAATGACAACAAAGATGAGGACAATAGTTCGACTAATGTAAATACTGTAAATACTACCTCATCTCAGTAATATAGACAAATAGAAAGATCTATTATTAAACGTCGTACAAATGACAACAAAGATGAGGACAATAGTTCGAATAATGTAAATACTGTAAATACTACCTCATCTCAGTAATATAGACAAATAGAATGATCTATTATTAAACGTCGTACAAATGACAACAAAGATGAAGACAATAGTTCGACTAATGTAAATACTGTAAATACTACCTCATCTCAGAAATATAGACAAATAGAATCATCTATTATTAAACGTCGTGCAAATGACAACAAAGATGAGGACAATAGTTCGAATAATGTAAATACTGTAAATACTACCTCATATCAGAAATATAGACAAATAGAATGATCTATTATCAAACGTCGTACAAATGGCAACAAAGATGAGGACAATAGTCCGAATAATGTAAATAATGTAAATATTACCTCATCTCAGAAATATAGACAAATAGAATGACCTATCATTAAACATCATACAAATGGCAACACAGATGAGGACAATAGTCCGAATAATGTAAACACTGAAAATACTATCTCATCTCAGTAATATAGACAAATAGAATGATATATTAATAAACGTCGTACAAATGACAACAAAGATGAGGACAATAGTTCGAATAATGTAAATACTGTAAATACTACCTCATCTTAACAATATAGACAAATAGAATGATCTATTATTAAATGTCGTACAAATGGCAATAAAGATGAGGACAATAGTCCGAATAATGTAAATACTGTAAATACTATCTCATCTCAGAAATATAGACGAATTCTTTCCTTTGTTTTTCAAAAAGTGTTTCCTTCTTTTAATCCTCTTCTTTACTTTCGGAATAAACCTTTGGCAATCCCAATACGTCTTCGGATCTCAGTATCGCACTTTCCATTCTCTGTAAGGACATTTCTTACATATTTACATTTTTGTACTTGTTTGATTTTAGTATCCACGATTTATAATTTGCACTTTGATCTCTTACTTTTGCGGATAACCGTGCATAATGTGTTTTTGTACTGATACTTAGTCTTTTTGTCTAGCTTTCCTTTAAATACAACCTCATTAAAAATCTTATGTGAAAATGTCACACAATGGACTTGAGGGATATCATTATCATTATCATTTCCCATGATCGTTTAGATATTTAGATATCTAAACTGAAAATCCTCGGTCTGTGAATCTATGCGTAAAGTGCCTTGGGCAAATACACCTTGGGGAGCCCATCCCACTCCAAATAAAGTCACAACCGATTTCCTCCAACTTGAAAGCTCATCTTAGACACAATCACGTCGTCCTTGATTCTATCAATGATTTCTGTTTCGGATCCCTTCCGCCCAGTGATACAGTACCACCTGCTTCCATAGCTATGGAGCCCAACCTACCATATCGTCCTGCATGGCCTTTGATTCTACAAGATGTCTCATTCTCTCTTTTAGAGGTTTCGTTTTTAATTTTACAGGGTAGTTAGATACTCTCCTCACCAGAAAAGCCTGATGAACAAACCAGTTTAGTCACTGATGCGACAGGAAGTACTAGTTTAAATCATACCAAGAGAAATTCTAGAATGACCAGACAAGGAGAAGATATACAATTTGTTAAAACTACAGATATAAATACTTTGAAGAGTGAAAGTCTGTTTAATGGTTGGTTTGTTTTATGGCATATCAACCTCGGTGGATCACTTATTGTCAACTAAATTTTTTTTGTCGCTGGTAATACATTTTGCTTTCAACAATTTATTGTTGTTTTTATATAAGATTTTGTGTCTAGTAATATTTTTTCTTTTCAAGAATCAAGATTCATTGGGATTTGTTTTTAAGGGCAGGATCCCCAAGTCCTACCCTTGTTATTTAACCCATAACTGGAGGGAAGGGACGTATTAATACCTTTCCCCAAGGGTACCAGTGCTTAACTGAATGCAGGGTATTCAACTGGAATTCGAACTCGGCTCACCGATTTCTCTTTTCGAGCCGATATCCACTGCACCACAACGCACATCCGTCACTAAACGCTTACAGCACCTGGTATTCCCAAGCTGTCAAACATCTAAGTACTGACCAGGCTCAACGTTGCTTAACTTCGGTGATCGAGCGAGAACCAGTGTATTCAACGTGATATGGCCGTAAGCCCTGTTTAATGGATGGAACAGTAAGAGTATTAGAAAATAGCGACAAAAATTACTTCAATATGGGAATAGATCAAACAAAAACGATAGAAAGGTTTCTAAATATAACACTGGATAAAGACCCCCTCCCCAACTGCTCTTGTGTATGCGCAATCTCTCTCCGACCACTCCTCCTCCACACAATACTCACCGCCAAACATCCCTTTCTGCATATTTTTGGAAATTAAAGGACAAAAATAAGACACCAAAAATAAAATAGAAAATCCTGGGAAAAAACTAGAATCTGTAACTCGTTTAACGACATTTGCCCTTTGTGCCTGAGCGAAAAGCTCCACATTCTAACGTACCCCAACAATGGTGAACTATTGAACCGTAGGGATGAATTAACAGTGTTATGTAAACATAGATAATATTTTTCGTTAAAATTTAATTAATCAAAACGTATTAGTCATAACGCGTGCTCTAATATAAAAATCAACTTACAGTTAAAATCATTTACCCATTTAAAGTATTATGTGGCCCCACTAGATACCTTACTCAGATAAAATAATCCTCTCCAAAAGTTAATTAATATCCATGCTTAATCCACAAAATAAAAAACGAATATTAAATTAAACAAGTAAAATAAACCCATACAACACTAAAAAGTCACTTTATTTCATCCACTCATAGATAGTAGTCAAATAAAAAGTGTTTACCCATTTTAAAAAACGTAACATCCCACTATAAGAATTATAAAAATTATCCAGACAAAACTAAAACGTGACCTGTCCAAAACTGTCTAAACTCCCTCGCCCGCCTCTCCTTACCCAAAGCTGTATCTCTATGGCTACAAACTGCCAACGGACTAGCTTAGGCTTACTAAATTCCCATCTCCCATATCACCTACATATCACATTCCCAAAAATAAATAGTTTTCACCATTTATTTTCAGTTCCGTAAATCAGAGAAGAGCAGTTGTGCTTCGAAACATGACAATTTTTCTGTAGTGATAATATTTGTTTGTTTTTTAGGCTTAACGATCTATCAATTCTTATGGGATCATTTCAGGTCATAACCAATGATTTGGGGGTAAGGTTATTTTATTTTTACAACATTTTTCTTTTCACGATTCATTGGGATTTGTTTTTAAGAGCAGGGTCCCCAAGTTCTACCCTTGTTATTTAACCCATAACTGGAGGGAATGGACGGATTAATACCTTTCCCAAGGGTACCAGTGCTATAAGTGAATGCAGGGTATTCAATTGGAATTCGAACTCGGCTCACCGATTTCTCTTTCGAGCAGATATCCACTGCACCACAACGCACATCCGTCACTATAAGCTTACAGCACCTGGTATTCCCAAGCGGTCACCCATCTAAGTACTGAGCAGGCTCAACGTTGCTTAACTTCGGTGATCGAGCGAGAACCGGTGTATTCAACGTGATAGGCCGTAAGCCCGCATGTCCGTCACTAAACGCTTACAGCACCGAGTGTTCCCAAGCGGTCACACATCTAAGTACTACTAATAATAAGTCTAATTATGACTTATTTATAAATGGAACTTTGTCCCTGTGTGTGTATGTTTGTGTGTGTGTCTCTGTGTGTGTGTCCGTTACCTATAAACTCCAAAATGGCTGAACCGAATTTCTTGAAAATGTACACAGTTGTACTATAAGCGTGTGCGACTGTTCTTAGCTAGGTTTTATGTCGAGGTACCCCCGATAAATATCGAAAATCGATAATCGAAAAAATCGGGTTATAGAAGGAGTGGTCCGATTTTAATCAAATTTTATACACTCATAGACAAAGACATAAGAAACGATATTCAGAAGTTTCAAGGTTGCAGTTCTTACAATAGTGCAGAAAATCGATAATATATATATATAGATAAGGCAAGATGTTTGTATGTGTGTGTTTATCTACCTGTATGTCTATTTTTTTCAGCCCTTTTATTTTAGTTTTTGTTTCGGGTTGGGCTCTAAGTAGGTATAATCGTAGTTCTTAGCCTCAGCCATGATACCATTTACTCAGAGGACTTATTTAGCCTTCAAAATTCAGTGTACAACCAAAAAAGCTTATTTAATATCGATACCAGGAAATCAAAATTTGACTTACATCCATTCGTTATTTTTTCTTTTTCAGTCTTCGGTTTCGCTTTAACTGGAAACAACTATTGCTTTTTCGTCTTTCGTGCCAACGTCCAAAAAGTCTGAGCTCCAGGACCATGGATTAGTTTTAAAGCTTTCATTACACCCGAGTAACGCCGAGCTATACTGTTAGTATATATATATACGTGTTATTGTTTGTCGTTTGCCTGTATAGACGATTATCATCGCTGGAGAACTAGCCATAGAGGTATTTGCAGAAAATAATTTTTAAGAAATATCATTTATGGCAATAGAAAATGCGCTAAGATTAAAAATAAATCTATTAATTCCAATTCCAGTTGAATTCGTTGCATTAATTTTAGCGCAAATACCCTTGGGTATTAATCTGTCTCCACCCCCTAGTTATGAGTTGACTAGCAGGACAGATTGGGTTCTTTAACCTTGGTTAGCAATTAGTCTACCACAGAATGTAATGGCAACCTAATGTGGAAAAATCTTCTTCCCAGTCAGTCATGTCTCGAAAGAGACGTGATCGCCCACGAGTGTAATAAGTATGGCACTTAACAGACTGACTAAATATAATTGTTGGAAACATAATTAATGCTTATACTAGACATAAATTGGGGGTTCAGTTTTCTATAGTCATTAAGTAATTAGCTGATCCCCCACTAATTACTACGTATTAATATAATAATATAATTAATATTTCTCCCTCCAGTTATAGGTTGAATAACAGGACAGTTTGGGATTTGAAGCCTTGCTTCGCATCCAGTCTACCGCAGAAAGAAATAACAACTTATTGCAGGAAAATTTTCTGCCCAGTCAGTCATGTCTCTTTTGAGACATGATCACCCAATCGTGTATCACGTATGGCAATTTACTGATTGACTGAATATAATACTTGGAAACATGATTAAAATTTCTACTTGACGTGGGGAATTTGTTTTCTATTGTTATGAAGTTATAAACTGATCCCCCACTAATTGCTACTTAAGGATATAATAAATCTCTGATTGACTTCAAATGTCTTTGTTTATGTTTTGAATATGAAAATAATGCAAGCACATATTGACTTCGAAAAGTTCCAATACGAGATCTGCATTTCGTAAAAGGGTAAATGCGATTGGTCCAGCAGTGTGTGCTTCTGTGAATGAAACAAGTCAGTCAGTCAGTTAGGTGCAATACGGGCGATCATGTCTCGAAAGAGAGATGACTGACTGGTCAGAAGATTATCCCGCAGTAGGTTGACATTGCTTCCTGCGGTAGACTGGTTGCCGACCAAAGCTACAGAACCCAATCTGTCCTGTTATTTGATTCATTGCTAGAGGGAGAAGAGATGTATTATACTATTAAGTAGTAATTAGTGGGGGTTCAGTTTATTACTTCATAACAATAGAAAAGGGATCCCCCACTTTATACCAAGTAGAAGTTTTAATTATGTTTCCCATTCACATATTCAGTCATTCAGTTAAATGCCATAAGTGATACACGCTTTGGGCGATCATGTCTCGAAAGAGACATTAATGACTGGGCAGAAGATTATCCCGCAGTAGGTTGCCATTGCTTTCTGCGGTAGACTGGTTGCCAGCCAAAGCTATAGAACCTAATCTGTCCTGTTTGTTTAACCCATAACTGGCGGGAAGAGACGGATTAATACCTTTCGTAAGATATTTGTCACAACTTGAACAACATAAGGTATGCAGATGATACAGTGCTGATTGCAGACATGGAAAGGAAACTGCAGGACCTCCTACAGAAGGTAGCGGTGGAGAGTGACAGAAAAGGACTACCAATAAACTTTAAGAAAACTGAATGCATGGTCATCAGCAAAAGGTGCAACCCAAAATGCCAAATACAGGTGGGAGATACCAGAATAAAGCAGGTGCAAAAATTTAAACATCTAGGAAGTGTTCTAACAGGAGATGGAAAGTGCGACACAGAGATCCGAAGGCGAATTGGCATGTCAAAGACGCGTTCCAGAAGCTGAGTAAAGTACAAACACACAGGAAAATTACACAAGAAACAAAGAAAAGAGTGCTGGATTGCTATGTGATGCCAGTTCTTCAATACGGCAGTGAATGCTGGACAATATCATCGAAAATGAGGATAAAACTGGAAGCAGCGGAAATGTGGTTCTACAGAAGGATGCTGCGGATATCGTGGACCGAGCATGCAAGCAATGATAAGATGTTGGAAAGAATGGCAACCAAAAGGAAATTAATACCGAGCATCAGGAAGAGACAACTGAAGTTCCTGGGACACGCAATGAGGAAGGAGAGTTTGGAGAATCTGATACTGACAGGCCAGGTAGAGAGAAAGAGAGACAGAGGAAGGCAGCGGATAACATATTTGCAGGGCCTGGTCGGGTGGATGACGGAACGGGGGTTGCCAGGAGTAACAGGAACAAAGATACTAAGGGCCACAAGGGATAGGGAGACGTGGAGAGCCATGATCGCCTACGTCCTGAAGGGACAGGGCACATAGAAGAAGAAGAAGACATTTGTACGTAAGTGAATGCAAGGAATTTGACTGGAATTCGAACTCGGTTCGCTAATTTCTCGTTCCGCGTCGATATCCGCTGCACCATAAGGCAAGAGGAGGATCAGTTTCTCCTGAGAGGTACATTTTATTTCGTAATTCTAAAACAACAAAAAACTCAGTAGATTTAAATAAACAAATACTGATGTCTACTCGGGTACGTTAATCCATTCGAAATAATATTTTTAGCGATAATAAATAATACAGGACGAAAAAAAAAAAATGAAATTTAATAATTGCTTTAAAATTCTCAAAATAGATACAAATTCTGCCATGAAATTGCACATTCATTTAATAGTAGAGGAAAAAAAAAAAAAGAAAAGAAAATAGCTAACCCAAGATACAGTAAAATCTCCTTACATTTCTTGCTAAAGTACATTAAAATAATTCATCGTACTCTTCTTTACATAAACGTTGCCCAACTGACCCTACTATACTATTCAGTCGACAAAATAAAAACAACCAACCCGCATACTCGAAATTAAAAATATAAAATGGCGACAATTTACTTTTCGCACATGTACGAATGCGCATATATATATATATATATATATATATATATATATATATATATATATATATATATATATATATATATGCATATATATATATATATATATATATATATATATATCTAATTTATTTATATTTTTATTTCTTAATTATTTACATTTTTTAATTATGTTTCCATATATTTATAAATAAGTAATTAGATATATTAAATGAAACAACAACAACAACAACAACAACAACAACAACAACAATAATAATAATAATAATAATAATAATAATAATAATAATAATAATAATAATTACATATAGACCTTACACATTAAGAAGTGCTTTAGCTATGGAAGATGCGTGCGGGCTGAATATTTTTTATTTCTTTTGTTACCGAAAAAGATCAGTCGAAAATATGGTGAAGACATTTCTGACTTTAAAATCTCTGGTTGAGACCCGGATAGACATTTGTATACCAGATACAAATGGAAATAATAATAATAATAATAATAATAATAATAATAATAATAATTATAATAATAATAATAATTATTATTATTATTATTATTATTATTATTATTATTTCGGGTTAGGTTTAGGCCTCCTACTGGTAACATGTAACTCTTTACAATCTTTACAATCAAAGCACGCACACACGTACACGCACACGCCCGCGCGCGCGCACACACACACACACACACACACACACACACACATATACATATATATATTTATTATAAATTATAGTTTAGAACATGTACAAATTACAATTTGCTACAAAGGTGTACATTTTGTTCCGACATCGAAAGGACAGTGTCTCATCAGGTAGTTAATAATAATGATGTTAATAAAAGTTATTTTTAGAAAAGAAAATTCAAAGAACTCACTTCCCCTTCATTTTTTCCATATACATATATATATATATATATATATATATATATATATATATATATATATATATATTTTTTTAAAGAAAGAATAAATCTAAGTAAGAGCTAACAAACCTATCTAGGTTTCACCCTACGGCTCGTCAAGGTAAGATGGCTCTTAATTATTAGTATTAGCATTATTATTTTTATTATTTTTTTTTTATATATATTATTTTTACATTTACATATATTTTTATATATATATATATAGCGAGAGAGAGAGAGAGAGAAAATGATATAAAGAGAAAGAGAAAGAAAATAAAGTTCCGATAGCTTTAAAAGAAATTAGATAATATATAGGAAACTGTTCATTTTGATTTTGATTCCTGATTATTGCAAACGTTATTCTACAGCCGCAGACCCTCCATCGTTGTTATACGCCGTTCGCCATTATCGTTCCATGACGCCTTTCACATACAGCAGTAGTCGCGCGTCTGTTGCGCTCTTGCCTCTGCTCGCATCTCGTGGTGAAGCCAGTGTCTCCCGTGTTTACGTTCACGTCAGTAATCGCCCTTCATTCCTGATCCTTCTCTTGTGTGGTTTGCATGTGACACAGCAATGATGAAAGCCATACATATTCATAACTAACAAAGAAGAATGAAAGATACGTAGGTAAAAAAAGGACAGACAGCTGTGTCTACAGAGATGCAATGGCCTTGCTGTTTAGTTACTGTAATTAGAATTATCATGTGAAAAAAAAAAAAAGATTTTAAAAGTCTGAGTTTGTATATATCGTTTTCTTTCTATTCGTACTTACCTTCGTCTCTTTACGGTCGGGCTGGCGCTACACGTACTTACATGTTTATTTCAGGCAATTTTAACTTTCGATTCGAAAATAAAATTTCAGACAGATTCTAGCCTCTTTTCAGATTTGCTTAACACTATCTTTTTAAATGACAATATTTCTTTTTTTTTTTTGTAAATATTTCCTCTAAATAAAAGGCTCAAGAGCCACTCAAGCTTGTAATATACTAAATAAAATTTATGTAAGAGCGTATAGCGAGGAAGCAAGAAGTGCATATTATAATGATAGGTAGGACAGATACTGAAAAAATGGTCGGTCCCCTGTACCGATCCAGTAAGTACCTGACTTCGTATGCTATTTTCTATATTTATTGAATCTTTGAAGAGGTTTTGTGGTGCAGTGGATATCAACTCGGAAGGAGAAATCGGGGAACCGTGTTCGAATTCCAGTTGAATTCCTTGCATTCGCTTACGCACAAATAACCTTGGGAAAGGTATTAATCCGTCTCTTCCCTCCAGTTATGGGTTAATAATAGGACAGATTGGGTTCTATAGCCTTGGCTGGCAGCCAGTCTACCGCAGAAAGTAATGGCAACTACCCGTGGGATAATTTTTTGCGCAGTCAGTTATGTTTCTTTCGAGACATGATCGCCCAAAACGTGTATTACGTATGACGCTTAACTGAATGACTGAATATAATAGTTGGAAACATGATTAAAACTTTTACTTGGCATAAAGTGGGGGATTTGTTTTTTATTGTGCTGAAGTAATAAACTGACCCCCCCATTAATTACTAAGTAATAATATAATACATATCTTCCCCCTCTAGCTATGAGTCAAATAACATGACAGATTGAGTTCTATAGCCTTGGCTGGCAGCCAGTCTACCGCAGAAATCAATGGCAACCTACTGCGGGATAATTTTCTGCTCAGTCAATCATGTTTCTTTCGAGACATGATCGCTCAAAGCGTGTATCACGTATGGCACTTAACTGAAGAGGTTAAAGTTGTCGAGATCGGAGACGCATTTAGTCGGATGTCCTTTCAATAATGCAGAAGAAAGTCTCTGAGGAGAACTTCTTCCTCACTAATGGAATATGAAGACGATCAAAATAAGTGAGACTCAGCGTACGTGGGATGGCGTGTCCTAGACATTAATGTTTGAATTGATGGAAGCAAGTAATGTCATTCATTTAAAGAGTCATCCAGTCATACTGATACATGCTTAGACGATCATGTCTCTTTTGCCTCAGTATTTTGCCATGACTTTCTACGGTAGTCCGGTTGACAGGCAAGGTTATAGGAGCCAACCTGTTCTGCTATTGAAGCCATAGCTGAAGAGAAAAGATGGATTAATACTTTTCCCAAAGGTAGTTGTGCGTATGTTGTTTTTATATAATCGTGTCGCCCCAAGCAAGGCATTTTACTGCCACTGTTGTGCAGGCGGTTACATAGGAGGAACGTTATGAGATCTTTCAGAGGGTGTCAGGAAGAGAGTAGCAGAAGGAAGAGAATACTGATGAGAGTGGTGTGGACGGAGAAAAAAGCATAAGAGAGAGGATGTATATTAGTGAGACAGGAGATGACTATTGACTTTACATTTAAATTCTTGGAGATTGTAACTGTCGGGAAAGCAAGTATGCGGAAGAGAATTCCACAGGTGGGAAGTGCGAGAAAAGAAGCTGAAGGAATAAATTTTCGTTAACAATTAATTGGTTTCACAGTAAAAGGGTGGGACCTAATTGCTAATCTTGTGGCTCGAGGAAGTTCATATGTAGTGGGTACCAGTGAGCTAAGTTCATCTGAGCAGAAGCCATGAAAGTATTTGTACAAGAGACTGTTTCGGTGAGAAATCGACTGTATCCTAGCTGCCAAGTCAAGATCGATCACATTACAGATTCTCCGTTGAATTCGGTCGAGGACACCTAAATGGATAGCAGGAGCTCTCAACAAGAAACGAATTCGAACACGGCTCTCCGATTTTTCATCCAAACACCTGCCGTGAAAACAGCGATCAGTTAACGAAGATACAGGAGCATTTCGTTTGTGGTAATGTGAGGGCTTCACCTTCAAGGTTAATTTGGATTAATTTCTCTGTTAGATTTCACATGGCACAAGGCCACTTTCCAAAAGAACTTCCTACCCAAATCCTTACGAACCACCATTGTTTTTATAAGCGTTGAAAATCTTTCATTAAACAAGCAAATATCAAGTGGAATGAAGTCGACAAAGCATCAATTTGCAACTATAAAGTGTATTTAACAAATATTAACAAGAATACATGAATTATATAGATGTTGAATATGATGTGAAATTGTTTGTTTGAAAGTGTCTTCCATGGACTGTATGAAAATTTCTTTTAAAGCTTTTAACATAAGTTGAAATGTTCATCGTTTTTGTAAGATTTATCAGTGTGATAAAAAATTTGTATAAGGAATATTATTGCTAAAAAGAATTGTTCAAATCTGTGAGTTCATGAGTAACGTTCATTGTTGTTAGTTGTACAAAGAATGAATTTGTAAGAGAGAGTGAGTTGGGTTTTAGGTTCGTACAGCTTGACATGATGTCTGCGTAATAAATGTCAATGCCAACTGGCTAAAATTGTATATATAGGTGCTCAAACACCCTCACAATTTGGTGGTAAAAATGTAGTTCACTTACCTTGATTCTGATTGGCTAACTCAACCTAATCAGCAAGCAGCTTACATTTATTCAATTTTAAAATGGCTACATACTGAATTTAATGCATAGAATTGCGTGATTGCGTAAGTATGTGTGTGTGTGTGATTCTACCAGTGTGTGTGTGTCACAGTAAAATGGTTATGGCCAGGGAGGTTTGGAAAGAATGTATACTTCTAGCTTAGATATTTTTAAATTATTTCACCCCAATTCTACTGCCACTGTTGCGCAGGGGGTTACATAGGAGGTAAGTTATGAGAAAGAGGGGTTAGTTATAGGAAATGTCAGGAGGAGGGTAATAGACGGATGAGGATACCGAGAATGGGGGTGGAGTAGATGAACAAAGACCTTGAGAGAATGAATGCTAGTTAGTGAGATAGGAGATGTCTATTGACCTTACATTTAAATTCCTGGAGATTGTAGCTGTCAGGGAAGGAAGTATATGGAAGGAAATTCTACAGACGGAAAGTGCGTGAAAAGAAGCTGTTAGAGTAGAAATTGCGGTTACACTTTATCGGTTTCAATGCAAAAGGGTGCTAGTTGCTAATCTAGTAGCTCGTGGAAATTCATACATAGGGGCAACAGTGATCTATGTTTATAAGAGCAGAAGCTGTAAAATTATTTATAGAAAAGGCACAGGGAAGCCACGTCACGCCGGTGAGATAGCGACTGCAGTTGAGCTGCCAAGTCGGTATTGAAAACATTACAGAATCTCCGTTGAATTTTGTCGAGGACCGCTAGGTAGATAGCAGGGGAAACTGACCAAATATGGTAGCATTATTCAATGCACGGGTGGATATTTATAAATCAACCATACTACTGGCTCTACTTAGAATATGACTGTCACATATGGTCATGGTGTCCCTGTTATTCACCTTGTACTCTTTGATATAATCCAAAGAAGAATCAGCAATATTATCGGCCCTGATCTGGTAGCTCGTCTTCAGGTGCTTTCCCCGTGTCTTTTCTATAAAGATTTTTATGTAACTCTTCAAATGACTTTTAAATTTAAGCGTAATACTTGACATGCGTTTACATCTCATCAGGTTCTCGCTCAATCACCGAAGTTAAGCAAAGTTGAGTCTGGTCAGTACTTCGATGAGTGACCGCTTGGGAATACCAGGTGCTGTAAGCGTCTAGTGACGGATGTGCGTTGTGGTGCAGTGGATATCGGCTCGAAAAGAGAAATCGGTGAGCCGAGTTCGAATTTCAGTAGAATACTTTGCATTCATTTAAGCACTGGTATCCTTGGGAAAGGTATTAATCCGTCCCTTCCCTCCAGTTATGGGTTAAATAACAGGGTAGGACTTGGGGACTCTGCCCTTAAAAACAGATCAAAATAAATCTTGGTACTCAAAAAGAAAAAAGTGTGACTAGACACAAAACTTATGTAAAAAAAGAAATTGTTGAATGAAATAGATATTACCAGCAATAAATAAATAAAATTTAGTTGGCAATAAATGACCCGCCGTGGTTGATATGCCATTAAACAAAAACAACCAACCAACATCTCATCTGTTTACAGTTGACTTGGCTAGATATATCCGTGAGTCTATGCTAACTGTTTCTTTTTCTCGCACTTCTCGCCTGCGGAACTCCCTTTCAGCTCCATACATACGAATTGGCATGGGAAAGAACGCGTTCCAGAAGCTGAGCAAAGTACTAACACACAGGAAAATTTCACTAGAAACAAAGAAAAGAGTGCTGGATTGCTATGTGATATCAGTTCTTCAATACGGCAGTGAATGCTGAGCAATATAATCGAAAATGAGGACAAAACTTGAAACAGCAGAAATGTAGTTCTACAGAAGGATGATGCGGATATCGTGGGCTGAGCATGCAAGCAACGATAAGGTGTTGGAAAGAATGGCAACGTAAAGAAAATTAATAATGAGCATCAGGAAGAGACAACTGAAGTTGCTGAGACATGCAATGAGGAATGAGGGCTTGGAGAACCTGATACAGGCCAGATAGAAGGAAAATTCTCATTCTATAAGAGCCCAAATAGGTTTGTACGCCGATGACACCACAGTTTACTCTCGCCTCCAACAAAAATCTGGTGTAGGCGTCAAAGCTAACCTCGCAGCCGAGATTGAAAAAGACCTCCAATCCATATTGGACTGGGGTAAGAAATGGCTAGTAAATTTTAATGCTTCTAAAACGAAGCTACTCTCAATTAACCATCATCAACAATCTCACCTACCTCCCATTAGCATGGACCAGGCTTGCCTCTCAGAGAGTAAAACACTACGCCTCCTTGGTCTCACACTTTCAGCGGACCTCAAATGGAATGACGATATCGAATCCATTGCTAAATCCGCTGCTATGAAAGTCAGTTCTCTGTGTAGGGCCCGGAAGTTTTTTCCGTCTAAATCTATCCTGCACATTTACAAATCTACCATCCGCCCGTGCATTGAATACTGCTGCCATATCTGGTCGGGTGCCCCTGCTGTTCTCCTTGGGCTTCTCGATAAGGTTCAGAGGAGGGTCTGTAATGTGATAGATACCGACTTGGCAGACCGCCTGCAGTCTCTCTCCCACCGGCGCGACGTGGCTTCCCTGTGTCTCTTCTATAAATACTTTCACGGCTTCTGCTCCTATGAACTTAGATCACTGGTGCCCCCTAAATACGAATTTGCACGAGATACTAGATTAGCAACTAGATCCCACCCTTTTACAGTGAAACCGATAAAATGCAGCCGTAACTTCTACTCCAACAGTTTCTTTCCTCGCACTTCCCGACTGTGGAATTCTCTTCCAAACGATTGCTTCCCCGACGGCTACAATCTCCAGGAGTTTAAATGTAAGGTCAATAGACACCTCCTAACACACTAACCTGCTCCCATTCTATCAAGCACTCTTCCAATCTGCCTAACCCTCATCCTCGCTATCCTTACTCATCTGTCACCTTCCTCCTGACATTCCCTATGTCTAACCACTCCTTCTCTTTACCTTCCCCTATGTAGCCCCATGCGCAATAGTGGCAGTGGAATGCCTTGCTTGGGGTGTGATGATTAAAAAAAAAAAAGAGACAGAGGAAGGCAGCAGATAACATATTTGCCTGAGCAGGTGGATGACGGAACGGGGGTTACGAGGTGTAACAAGAGCAAACATACTAAGAGCCACAAGGGATAGGGAGACGTGGAGAGCCATGATCGCCTACGTCCTGAAGGGACAGGGCGAATAGAAGAAGAAGAAGACTAGGCTGGCGTCGGGATTTCATTAATTTACTAATTTATTAATTTGAGCTGACTAGATGTAGCCGTAAATTCTATGCTAGCAGTTTATTTTCTTACACTTTTCGCTTGTAGAACTCCCTTCCGGCTCCATACATTCCAGTCAACTTGTATCGTGGCTCATACCATAGACATCCGGCGACGAAGATGAAAATTAACATTAGGGGACCATAAGGTAACTTTTCCATTATGATGTCCTAAGTGTATGATAGCATTGGATGGATTCTGACACATAACATCCAATTTTCCTTGAAGTGTACGTAAACTGACAACTTTCTTTCCAATGAATGTATCTGCGTGGATGAGAAAACCTTTGGTATTACCAGCAATTATCAAAAAAAAAAAAAAACGATTTCTCCCAGGTCAGAAAATCTTCTTTAAAGTTTCCAAAACAATATGTTGTACTGGGAGGAGGGTACGATCACTATAAGGATTGGCCAGAAGTGTCTATAATACAGGGACAAAAACATACCCACAAATATATATATATATATATAAAATAAAATAAATTTCGAGATTCAAAACCGTTGTATGATCATTTCTACATGAAATCCCTAAGAGAGATTTCACATTCCATCAGCAACTTTTATACTCAAAATAAAACACCTGGATCATTTTTTAATATTAAAATATTAATATTAATTAGGATCGGGTATTTGGGATTTACCTTCCAGCGTTTTCTTTTGGATTAAAGTTTATATATATCTATATATATATATATATATATATATATATAGCCCTGACGAGCCGTTGTGCGAAACCGCGGTAGGTCTTGGCGATCTTGCGATTTTTTCTCGTGTGTTTTTGCTCTACGTCACTGCCTCTTGGTTAATCCTTTTTGGTTAGTTTAGTATCGAGCACTTTTCTTTCTTTGTGGTTTGTTCCGTTTGAGGGTTTTTTTTCTTTGCTGTGAAGTGCTGTATGTATTGTCGGTGCTCCGCAGTTTTCTTTTTTTTCCCCTCGTTGTCCAAAGCTTTATAGCTGAGGACGATAACGGAGTTAGATTCTGCCGGTTATTCGTGGTTCTTAAAAATTACTTATGTAACATTTTAAGATTTGAATACGTACGGAGTCAATTTTATTATATATATATATATATATATATATATATATATATATATATAGATAGATAGATAGATAGATAGATAGATATTATTAATTATTACTTTGTATCTACTAACTTACTACAAAATTGTACATTTTGTTTCGACATTGAAATAACAATGTCTCATCACTATTTAATAATGATGGTAATAAACGCTTTATTGAAAAAAATTAAAAACAACACTGCTTCCATTTATTTTGGGAATTGTTTTTTTTTTGTACAACGTGAAAAGATATAAAAAAAACGGTGGAAGAAAAAGAAGAAAAGATCAGAAAATAAGATGGGAAATCCAGAAGAGGAAAAGAAAGAGGAAAGGGAAAGATACAGAAGAAATAGAAAGTGAAGAGGAAAATAAGTGAGAAAATATAAAGAGAAAAAAGCCAATGGAAACGGCTAAGAGAGATATTTTAAATTTTGACTGGAAGTGAATTGCAGATAGATATTGACATTGGTTGCACGGAGTCTGGATTCAAATCTGTTGGCATTAAAAAGAAAAGAATTCTATATCTATAAAGGAAAAGAAAAGAAAGAGGAAAAGGAAAGATACAGAAGAAATAGAAAGTGAAGAGGAAAATAAGTGAGAAAATATAAAGAGAAAAAAGCCAATGAAAACGGCTAAGAGAGAGATATTTTAAATTTTGACTGGAAGTGAATTGCAGATAGATATTGACATTGGTTGCACGGAGTCTGGATTCAAATCTGTTGGCATTAAAAAGAAAAGAATTCTATATCTATAAAGGAAAAGAAAAGAAAGAGGAAAAGGAAAGATACAGAAGAAATAGAAAGTGAAGAGGAAAATAAGTGAGAAAATATAAAGAGAAAAAAGCCAATGGAAACGGCTAAGAGAGAGATATTTTAAATTTTGACTGGAAGTGAATTGCAGATAGATATTGACATTGGTTGCACGGAGTCTGGATTCAAGTTGGCATTAAAAAGAAAAGAATTCTATATCTATAAAGGAAAAGAAAAGAAAGAGGCAAAGGAAAGATACAGAAGAAGTAGAAAGTGAAAAGGAAAATATAGAGGAAAAAGTGAGAAAATGTAAAGAGGGACGAAAGTGGAGAGACAATGAAAACGCCCAGGAGAGAGAAATTTTAAATTTTGGCCGGAAGTGAATTGCAGACGCATATAGACATCGGTTACATTGTTTCAAGTTAAATCTTTTGGTATTTAAAAAAACGTGATGAAATCACACTAACAGAAAAAACCATTCATAAAACATAGAATAAAAGTTATTTAAAACACATAACACGAAGATATAAATTCGTTAAACCTAATAGAATAAATTAGAAAAAGTAAAAAAATTCAAAATTAAAATTAAAATCTTAAAAAATACTTTTATATTTATTATCATTATATTGTCGTTTTTATTATTATAACTATTATTATTATTATTTTTTATTATTTTGTTCTATATTTTTATTGTTATTATTTTTATAATATATTTTTATTCATTTTATTATATTTATTTATATGATATCATTTTGTTTTAATATATATTTTAATAGTAATTTTAATTAAATTCATTTTTATTTTAATTGTACTTTATTTTAATTTTAGATTTTAGATTTTTGAATTTAATTCTCTCTTTATCCCCGGCCCAGTTTTAATATCTTTTTGTACAAAAAAAATTCAAAAATATAGGGAAGTAGTGTTTTTTAATTTTATAAGTGCTATACGTAATACACGCTTGGGCGATCATGTCTCGAAAGAGACATGACTGACTGGGCAGAAGATTATCCCGCAGTAGGGTGCCATTGCTTTCTGCGGTAGACTGGTTGCCGACCAAGGCTATAGAACCCAATCTGTCATGTTATTTGACCCATAACTGGAAGGAAGAGACAGATTAATACCTTTCCCAAGGGTATTTGCGCGCAATATACAATGGATTCAGCTGGAATTCAAACTCGGCTCCCCGGTTTCTCATTCCGAGCCGATATCCACTGTACCACAACGCACATCCTTTTAGTTTGTACATGTTCCAAATAATAATTTATAATAAATATTCAGTGGTCTATTTTTATATTGAGCACTGTTTTAAATTATTGTTTTGAACGTTGCAATTATTTTCTTCGTTCTTATTCATTTTTATATATATATATATATATATATATATATATATATATATATATATATATATGTATATATGTATATATATATATATATATATATATATATATATATATATGTATATATATATATATCTATATATATATATATATATCAGTGGAACCTGTTGTATGCGACTACCCCTACAGACATCAAAAAAACTGGTCGCATACGACAGGTGGTCACTCACTAAAGAATCGTGACTTATCCTCCCCACGATCATATATTTCATTCTCCAGAACGTACATATTTTAGTATTTTACCATAAATGAGAACATAAGATGGTCTAACTTTGAAAACATTTATTCAGCATAATTATTTTGTTTAACATTAAAAACCTATCTACAACGGTTAAGAAAAGAAATAAAAATTATTTATTCACACTGGTGTAGGCTTAAAAAATCAGTTATTGCAGTCTGTGTGATTTTTTTTTTTTTTTGTAATGTGACCCTTTTGATTCTAATTGATGTTGACTCTTACTTCTTACAAAATATGTACGTTGGAAAAGTTCACGATGTATACGTTTTCAATTTTTTCCTATAAGTAGTTGATAATAAAAGAGAATCTGCGATAATATATAGAAAAATAAACAAACTGACAAGAAAAAATGACAGCGATCAGGGAAGAGAGAGAGAGAGAAGGGGAGGGAGAGAGAGACAGAGAGGGAGAGGGAGAGTAAAACGATTGAGAAAAAATAAAAATAATGAAAGAGATAAACATTGACAATTTAAATTTCACATAGATGTGATTTTTTCTCCTACGCCCGAATTTATCTAATTTGGTACAGAAACCGACAAATCTCTTGAACTTGTCAAATGTAATAAGTACATGTTAATACAAGACAGCCGCCGTTTGACCACCGACATTTCAACAAATAATAAAAATTTGACACTTCATTACAATAACAAAACATCGAGAAAGTTTTTCTGGCTTAGATTAAAAAAAAAATGAAACAGATTTTTGAAATTAAATTTTCTTAATTTAGAAGTTAGGACTGTACTGCCAAAATTAATTTTTGTTAAAGTAGTCGTTAGACCAGTAATTTTAATTTTTTCATGCTGCTCGGTGGTCGCGTTTTGGAAAATGTCGCTCACTGGGGTCAACTAACATTAGCAAATCCGTGCATAGAAAAACGGTCGTTAATAGCAGGTGGTCACTAACGACGGTGGTCACATACAGCAGGATCCACTGTATATAGAAAGCGAAAGAGATAGAGAGAGAAATAGGAAGAGAGAGATAGAGGGAGGGAGAAAAAGAAACAGAATTAAGTTAATCCGTTTCATAACGTCTTATTTTTTTAATTTCATAAATAAATTGCCTTTATCATTGTCTTTATTCATTCAGTCAATTAAGTTGCATACGTGATACATACTTTGGGTGATCATGTCTCGGAAGACTCATGACTCACTGGGCAGAAGATTATCCCACAGTAGACTGCCATTGTTTTCTGCAGCTGACTGTTTGCCAGCCAAAGCTATAGAACCCAATCTGTCCTATTATCTAACCCATAACTAGAAGAAAGAGACGAATTAATACCTTTCCCAGGGGTATTTGTGCGTAGGTGAATGCAAGGAATTCAACTGGAATTCGAACTCCGCACCCCGATTTCTCGTTCCGAGTCGATATCTAATGCACCACAACACAGAGCAGATAGGAATTCTTCAAAAAATTAGGAAAATGCTTATTTAAAGGCATTATTTCGGGCTTTGTTTGACCGTAAGTCCTTTGTGGTCAAGCGTTCTAACACATATCAGACCAATTGATCTAGTTGACGCAGGTTCAAATCCTGCCGGTGAACGCATATTTTTCTAACTTCTGATTATTCAGACCCTTATATAGGTGTAGCTGACATAGGATTCCAACCTTTTTGCTGCAATTACCCCAAAACACAATTTCACTATTATCCATTAACCCAATAAACAGATACCCGTAATATAGGAAAAAAGTAATTATATTTTCATACATCAAAAGCAGACAAAGTTAATATAAATTATTCAATACAATAGTACCAATCTATAATAATCAGAGATATAGTAGCCGTAACCTAGCCAAAATTTGACTCTGATCACAGTTCTATGATCTGGTGTCTGAAAAGTGGAGAAATTTTGATTTTTTTTCCCCCACAAGGCTTGAAAGAAAGATACTTTAAGAGAGATTGGGGTAAGGGAAATTCTTCCTTGAAATGCTATCTTATTAATAATTTGCCACAGTGTGAAATTATAAGTTGATTGCCTCTTCCCAAACCAAACATCCACTACTCCCAAAATATGGGCCCATTACCCCACTGGGGTAATTTACCCCGGGGTTTGGAACCATGGGCTTAGAAAGAGAAATTGAAGAGCCGAATTCGATGTCTTCACTTACGCCCAAATACCTCTGGGAAAGATATTAATCCATCGCTTCTCTCTCCACCTCTGGGTTAAATAGCAGGATAGATTGCGTTCTATATCCTTGGTTGGCAATAAGTCTACTGCAAAAAAGTAATGGCAAACTACTGCGATAAAATATTCTGCCTAGTCAGGTAATGTCTCTTTCTGGACATGATCGCCCAAAGCGTCTTTTTTTAACAAAGGATTTTACACGAATGAAATTCACAAAAACCTAAAAAAGCGAATAAAAATAACGGTCGCCTCCTTATTTTTATTCGCTTTTTTTAGGTTTTTGTGAATCTCATTCATGTAAAATCCTTTGTTAAATAAAGACGGAAGCTGAAGACGGTTCGCCTGAAATAGGCCCAAACTTCCGATTCACCATGAAATAACTTGTCTGTCTTATATATATATATATATATATATATATATTTATTGGAAAAACAACAACACAAAGACCTATCAATTCAACAAAAACTGCTTTAGGTAAAATAAGCAAAGAAATCCCCCCAAAAATATGAGCAATTTATTAAGGATTGCTTCACAAGTTAACCAATCGAAGGACACAAAAAATGGGAAATAAACAAAAACCAAGAACAAAAATTTCATAAAATATGATATCAAAAACTTCTACCCATCAATATCTGACAAAGGGTTTCTAGAAGCTTTGAATTTTACTAAGCAGTTCATAAATATACTATCGGGACATATAAACATAATTTTACATTGCCGTAAATCCATGCTATTTCAAAATGGTGAAGTATGGATGAAAAAGGGCACATTTGATGTACCACAAGGTACATTTGACGGCGCAGAAGTCTCGAAACTAATAGGCCTATATATTCTAAATAGGATCAACGCAATAGACCACATAGACAACCACGGATTTCATAGAGATGATGGGTTGATGATAGCACCGGACAACAAAAGAGAAAATGGCAAAATAAGAAACATGCTTTCCAAACTCTTTAAGAGCTTCAATTTTGAAATAGAGGTCGAAATATAAAAAAAAATAGATGTAGAATTTAATCTGCAAACTGGCAGTGTCTCCCCATAAATGAAACCGAACACTAATTTAAGGTATGTGAACACTGGATCTAACAATCCTGCTAATATATTCAAACTTATCCCCAAAGGTATAGAACACAGTTTATCTAAAAAGTCCTCTCACAAAACAATTCTATATGATAAAAAAAAAAATTATGATGTGGCTTTAAATGAAAATTGCCATAAGAATAGACTAGAATATAAATCTCAAATAATTAAGCAAATTAAAATTAATGCGAGGAAGCGAAACATTATTTGATTTAACCTACATTTTAATTTAGAAATAAAGCCCAAAATAAGGAAAATATTTTTTTGAATTAATTAATAAATAGATCTCTAAAAACTCGGAATTACTTAAAATATTTAATAGAAATACAGTTAAATTAAGTTACAGCGGCACTAGAAATTTAGAAAAGTATAGAAAGAAGCAAATCGCCAAAAAATTTAAAATTACGTGCAGCATAATATCGGTAATGAAAACTGTAACTCCAGAAAAAAAACAAAAAAAAAAAAAAAACAAAAACAAATATCCACTTGGGGTTTGTAAAACAAGGAGTTATTTACAAAGCAGAAGTACAAGATACGGCTGAACAGAAAAAATATACATAAGGTGTACTGAAGGAAATTTTTAAAAATGTATGTAATTTTTTTTGTAATTTTTTTAAAATGTATGTAATTATGTATTTAATTCAAGCTGAAGAGCCTTAAAATTGTACCAAACTAGCTAATCAAGTGTGAGAATTAAAAAAAAGAAATGTGAAAAAAAAACTTAGTTAAAAGAGGCCAGATCTTGCTACTGTGGTTATGACAGCAGATTATAACAAGAAGAGAAGTCAGCCATAGCATCATTTCCAGAATGAGAATAGTTGCTAAATGAAAGATCTGAAATATTAGCGGGATGTAAACACATCATAAAATATATTTTAGATTTGTACAATCCCGAATGAAAATGTTTACAATTCTGGACAAGATTCTCAAACATCCATTTATGCGATTTCAAAGATCCTGTTATGCGTTCAAAAAAAAAATCGTTTGGAAATCAGTTAATATAAAACCCCTGAAGACAGCGAAACGACATTGAAACCAAGGTTGTGCAATCGGCTAAATTCGGAATTAAAATGTTTAAAAGCTCTCTCTCTCTCTCTCTCTCTCTCTATATATATATATATATATAAATATTGCACTTTTTAATACAACTGTGAATTGGTTTAATTTAATTCTGTCAAGTAACTGATTATATATATATATATAAACTATCGCCCGGTTCACACTCCACCCTCATCTATTGAACAGGTGAAGAGGCTCATCCCTTGTTTCCTGTTTAGGATGCGGTTTCCGGTTTTCTCTTTTCCAATCTTTTCACTCTTTTATTTTTTTTTTCCAGTTGGAGTAGATAGACTAAACTATCGCCCGGTTCACACTCCACCCACATCTATTGAACAGGTGAAGAGGCTCATCCCTTGTTTCCTGTTTAGGAGGCGGTTTCCGGTTTTTCTCTTCTAATCTTCTCACTTTTTTCTTTCAATTGGAGTAGATAGACTAAACTATCGCCCGGTTCACACTCCACCCACGTCTACTGAACAGGTAAAGAGGCGCATCCCTTGTTCCCTGTTTATGATGTGGTTTCCGGCTTTCTCTTTTCGATTCTTTTTACCCTTACGTAGCCCCCTGCGCATCAGTGGCGTTATCGCCTTGCTTGGGGTGATATGATTAAAAAAAAAATATATATATATATATATATACATACACTACCGACCATAATTATTGGGCCATCCCAGTGTTTTAAAAAAATGTTGTATTTCATACTATTTTTTAGTATTTATTGCCAACTGAATAATTGTAAATGAAAATAGAATGGTTCTTTTGTTAATACTGCACAATAACATGTGCATCAAATCAATTTATAAATATTTAATAATTGTCTATACTGCAGTTTCATCAATAAAAGAATGAAGAAAATTCAGGGTGATTGGGGCGAGTTCATCTTTGATTCCTTGCCTTGTAAAAGTTTGAAAAGTAATAAAAAAAGAACCATTATATTTTCATTTGGCAATAAATACTAACAAATAGTATGAAATACATCATTTTTTTAAAAATTGGGGTAGCCTAATAATTATGGCTGGTAGTGCATATTCTTCATTTGCAAACGAGTCATTACGTGACCTAGTTATTTCGAGTTATTACGCAAATCGCCTGAAGACACCACATGGTAGAAACCTAGGTCACGTAATAACTCGTTTACAAATGAATAATATTCAAAAGTTCTACAATATAATTGTATAGAACACTTTTTAATAAAATGTGTCAGTTAAGTCAGTTAAGTGCCATACGTGAAACACGCTTGGGCGATCATGTCTAGAAAGTAGGTTGCCATTGCTTTCTGCGGTAGACTGGTTGCCGACAAAGGCTATAGAACCCAATCTGTCCTGTTATTTGATTCATAGGTAAAGGGAAAAGAAATCTATTATATTATTATGTAGTAATTAGTGGGGATCGGTTTCCTATTGTTATGAAGTAATAAACTGATCCCCCACTTTATGATCAATATAAGCTTTAATCATTATTCCAAATATTCAGTCAGTCAGTTAAGTGCCATACGTGATACACGCTTGGGCGATCATGTCTCTCTCGAGACATGACTGACTGGGCAGAACATTATCCCGCAGTAGGTTGCCATTGCTTTCTGCGGTAGACTGGTTGCCGACCAAGGCTATAGAACCCAATCTGTCCTGTTATTTAACCCATAACTGGAAGGAATAGACGGATTAAAACCTTTCCCAAGGGTATTTGCGCGTAAGTGAATGCAATGAATCCGGCTGGAATTCGAACTCGGCTCCCCGATTTCTCCTTCCGAGCCGATATCCAATGCACCACAACGCACATCCTAAATGTGTACTGGTTTAATTTTATTATGACCAAAATCTAAGCAATATATATATATGTATGTGTCAAGAGTTATAGGAATGTTTTATTTTCTAAACACGACCAGCACATTGTGGCCGTGTTCATAGTTGATATTGTTGAGTGTTGGTACTTTTTTTCATTAATAACTCTTCTAATATTTGTATTAACGACGAGCATATTATGGGTAATGTTTCGTAGGTCTTTAGATCTATTTAAATGTGACCTAATAGAACCTCGGTGAAAGTCTTATTGTTAAACATGTTGTATCATATCAAATATGATTATTTATGAATTGTCTTATGCATCAGTTATAATAATGTTTTATTTTTCAAACACGGTCAGCACATTGTATCCATGTTCATAGTTGAAAGGTGACATCTATTTTTTTATTAATAATGTATCCATTTTTTTGTATGAATTTGAATTGATCAGGAATGAAGTTCCTTAAACGACATGTAATTTCGTATATAAGATTGGCTCTTTGTCATTTAGATCTTGCAGGAAAATTATATATATATATATTGATACTGTTCCTGCCTCTCTATCCCCCCCTCTCTCTCTCTCTGGTCCACTGAACTCTCTATACAGATCTATCAATATTTTATATTAAATAAATATTTTTAGAAGCGAGGAAAGCGAGGAGCAGTATCATTTATTTTAGGATTTCTCTTTCTCCCCCTCTCTCTCTTTCTTTCTCTCTTTCTCTGTATGTATACACAGACTCACACACACACATACACACACACACACACACACACACACACACACACTGAGACGATATAGGAATCTACATTTGTATCATGACTGTCAGTTTCACCCTTCGATGTCGTTTTCAAACCTATTGTAACTACTCGTTAAAATATTATCATTCCGTGTTGATTCCCACACCTCTCCTACTTTTTCTCCAAATAACAAACATAGAGCATCCACTCAAATATGAATACCCACTAAAAATAACGTGGATGCTCTATGTTTGTTATATATATATATATATATATACATCCCAAAATATAAGGCCAAAATATAAGGCCAAAATATAAGGCCAAAATATAAGGCCAAAATATAAGGAAAGCAGAAAGGACATTTCTGGTACTAGAATAGACACATCAAAGATCATAAATTAAGGTGAGAAGAAATAAAAAATAAAATGAAAAATAAAAATAAAAAGGAAAATAAAATTTGGTTAAAAGAGGGTTGATATTTTGACCGTTAAGTAGGAGAAAATGGAAGGAAAGAGGAAAAAGAGGGAAAGAAAAAGAAAGGGGAAAAAGTAGGTATGTGTTCCCTTGGAACTGGCCAAATTCCAAAGCGAATCTTTACTCTGCTTAGTTAAAATGAACACAAACATAAATTTTATATCTTCCCACATACATAAATAGCAGACCGAGGGTTTTTGTATTTAAAATGTAAATCATTTTCACAACCAACACCAGCATTACCTGATGAAGAGAATCTATCTGGAAACATAGAAATTTCTGTGTCGCAATGTACAATTAATTCATATATATATATATATATATATATATATACTGATATTGTATGACAATTTGAAAACAGATATAAAAGATTCAGTAAATTTTGCTTCATGCAGCCTACAATATAAATAATAACAAATAAAAAATCGTTAATTAAAATTAACTTAGCTGAATAAGTATTTTTATAATTATATAAGAAAAATAAATATTTTTATAATTATATAAAAAAAATTATTATATTGTCTTTTTGGTGCAAGATAATCCACACTGTTTCAAATCCAAATCCATTGAATTAACATTTTGTATTTTCAGTTAATATATGAATCTTAGAAATCTACCCTCTACAAAGATAGACATGAAAGTGTCATGAATGAAAACTAATGTTTAATGAAAGAAGTAAAATCTCTTCTGCTTTTCTCAAACACAAATGCATGTCAGACAATTGACTCAGCAAAACAAAGAACTTAAAAACAAATCCGTTTGGCTGTGTCACTTTTGGTTTACACTTTCTTCGAAAATTATTAATTTTGGAGATCTTTTCGAAACAAAAGCAAGAATTAATTTGGGAAGAATTTCTTAAATAGTATTAATTTTCGAACTGTTGCTTAAAAAATCACATAATAATTATAATTATTTGGAGTAGATAGACTAAATTATCGCCCGGTTCACACTCCACCCAGGTCTATTGAACAGGTGACGAAGCTCATCCCTTGTTTCCTGTTTAGGATACGGTTTCCGGTTTTCTCTTTTCCAATCTTTTCACACCTATGTAGCCCCCTGCACATCAGTGGCGTTACCGTCTTGCTCGGGGTGATATGATTAAAAAAAATAAAAAAATAAAAAAAAAAATTTAAAAAATAAATATATTGATTTCGTAGCTGTTGCTTTAAAAAATGCTATTGTATGTAGACAATATTCTGAAACACAAATATATATTAAGTTCTGGACTGTTTTTTTAAGGATATATATTAAATTTGGAGTTGATTCTTTAAAAACAATAGTACTAATTGTGGAGCTGTTTAGTGTAAAACAACTTTAATTTGAAAGCTGTTAACCTAAAAATTATATTAATGTTTTAGTTTTTAAAAAAGCAAAAATATAAATTTCGAAGTTCTTTTTTTAAGAATATATATCACCTTTGCAGTTTCTTTAAAAAATATTCATTAAATTTAGATTTTTTTAAAGAGTGTTAATTTTAAAGCTGATTCTTGACAAAGTGTGTTAATTTTGGATCTGCAACTAATAATGTTTTTAATGCTTCTTCAGTCGGTCATGTATTTCAATGAATAATTAATTCTGACTTATCAAAATCTTGAACTTTTGTTAAATATATATTTTTTTCAAGAAAATTACTATATTCATTTAATTTATCAGATATTTTTAGCTTCATATTAAATGAATTTTGGTATTACATTAAAAAGTTTGTAAAGTTTGTGATATTGCAATAGTTTCATTATAAATTCTCATATCCGACAGCAGTTTGACGGTGGCAGAGACCTGTGTACTGTTTTAATAAAGATAATTCATTATCGCAGATATCCAATCAGTTTTGCCACAGGGAAAGGGCTGTGATATTTGCGTTTTATTTTCTGCTTGGAAACCTCAGAGTATATTGCTTTCCAAAATAACAAAAGAAAGAAAAAAAGACAAAAAATTGTATAGAAAATTTATAAAGAAAGAAAGAAACTAAAATTAGTGAGAGAGATAGAAAGAAAAGAAAAAGAGGAAAAATATAAACGGAACTATTGATGGTAAAAATATCTTATCTCAAAAATATCAAAATGTGAATTACATCTTCACTTTTTTCATAATTCTGTACCTTTTTCTGAATTATTCTAAGACCTTTTCCGTTTAAATTCCTCACACCTCTTCTTATTACAATCTTATCTCCTTAAAGAATCCAGTTTTTAAGGATTTTAAAACGCTAAAAAATAAAGAATTCATAAAATATTTAGAAACTTGACAAATCATATTCACAGGAATTTTGAATATGCAAAATAGATTCAACATTACATTAAATTAAATTAAGAAAAAAATATAATCTTCATAAAAAAAAAAACTGCGTATTATTAAGTCATATCAAGCATTTTTACACCTAATGTTTAAACCTACAGCTGTTTCAAT
>JBBBDQ010001002.1:1430000-1450000 GCA_037127315.1 Ascarosepion bandense | reverse complement strand
AACTGAATGTTGTTCGTATCTAAAAATTCAGCTTGTATCTCGAGGCAAAAATTGGCCAAACTCCGGCTCGTATTGCAAGAAAATCGTATGTCGGTACTCTCTTAACACAAGGTATTACTGTATTATGTATAAAGTAGAATTATATTGAATATATAGATTTTTAGAATTATATATATATATATATATATACTTTTATATTAAGGCCTATTTATCTGCGAATACCTCAGCCTCGAGTTTAATGAGGTAAGTTTCGTAATGTGTAATGATTTCGATCCCCACTGGGTGTTCAATCTAAAATTTCTACGTGATATATCTCTAATCAGTCAGTTAAGTGACATACGTGATACACGGTTTGGGTTACGATATCTCGAAAGAGAAGAAGATTATCCCACAGTAGGTACACTGGTTGCCGACGAAGGCTATAGAACCCAATCTGTCCTGTTATTTGACTCATAGCTAGAAAGGGAAGAGATGTATTACATTATTAAATAGTAATTAGGGGGATCAGTTTATTACTTCATAACAATAGAAAAACGATCCCCCACTTTATGTCCAGTAGAAGTTTTAAGTATATTTCCAAGTGTTATATTCTGTCTGTCAATTAAGTGCCACATGTGAGACACACTCGAAAGAGACATGACTGACTGGGCAGAAGATTATCCCGCAGTCGGTTGTCGGTTTTTGCGGTAGACTGGTTGCCATCTAAGGTTATAGAACCCAATCTTTCCTATTATCTAACGCATAACTGGAGGGAAGAGACTAATTAATACCTTTCCCAAGGGTATTTGTGGGTAAGTGAATGCAAGGAATTCAACTGGAATTCGAACTCGGCTCCCCGATTTGCCGTTCTGAATCGATATCCATTGCACCACAACGCACATCCCTAATAATATTGGCATTTTTGGGTAGTAAGTAGGAAAAACGAAAAAAGGAATATTACGGTTTAACATTTTCGTACATATTTATTAGTACATTTTAGGATTATTAGTATTTTTCTGTTCGTTTATCTCGATATACACACACACACACACACACGCGCGTGTTTACTTGTATATATATATATATATATATATATATATATATATATATATATATATATATATACAAAAATCTATCGTCATTGGGAAAAGATGAAAGAGAAATTAAAATAGAAAAAATTATAAGGAAATTAATAATGATGACAAGATAAATAATTAGGAAGAATTGCAGCAAGAAAAAAAAAAAAAGAAATTAAAATTAAGAAGAGTGTCGTAGGAAAAGAGGAGGCACCCGAGTGATAATAATAATAATAATAATAATAATAATAATAATAATAATAATGAGCAGAAGAAAAAGAAATATAAAAGTAAAAGAAAGAAGAAATGAATGTGAAAATTAAAAAAGAAGAAAAACCTATATACGTTAAGCAGACAGGAAGCAGAAATGTCGAGAAGAAATAATCGAGAAGACAAAGAATTCTTGCCAGAAAAGTTAAAGAACTTAAAAACAAGGAAACTTTTGGTAAATGTATTTCAAATGACATCCAAATGACAGAAAGTGAACGAAGTTTAAGTTATTTAAGAGAATGCCTATTTAGAAAGATCAACATAAAAAGCAAGTAGAAGAAAGATTGAGAATCTGGGTTTTCTAAATGTTCGACAAATACAGAAGAGAAAGTTTGGTTGGTATTGGCAAGAAGCTAAAAAGAAACAAATAAACTTATTCCAAAGAATTGCGAGTGGTTGGCTGAGTGAGAGAGGCACCCACATCCTAAATGGAGTAAAAACGAAAGTATATTGAATGTTAGTAAAAGGTAGCTGAGGAATGGTTAAAACGGCAAGAAAAATTTGAAAGAGAGACTTTTTCGATGTATCGTACATTTTAAATTACTGCTGGAACTGTTGTTACCTTGACATATTTGGAAAAGATAGCAGAATAATGTAGAACCTGTACTGGCATCAAACCACCAGAAAGAAAATGAATTCAAGAAATTTTGTTCAAAAATTGAAAGGTGTGTACTAAATGGATGTGTTTTCTAACCGGACATATTCAGCCATAGAGTGAGGGAATTTTGAGAGAATTAGAACTCTTACCAACATACATTATTGGTCACATAATACATATATATATATATATATATATATATATATATAACTATGAATTTATCTTTGAACACGTCTCGAAAACCCCACCGAGTATAAACGCAGAAGGGAAAATATGGAAAAGAAAAAAGAAATGAACTAAGCACTTGAACATTAGTCAAAGTACTAGTCGAAAGAAAAAAACAAACCCGAGACGAGGAACCTAACACGTAAAGCGCTCAATACAATAGCAGAGCAAATAAATAAGTAACCTAGAGCCAACTGACCTACCAAGGATTCACCAACTTGCCCTGACGATCCATTTGGTGAAACCTTTCTAGGTCAGTTGGCTCTAGGTTAGCTACTGCAAAAATGAGATGAGAGCATGAGAGAGAGGAGGCAGGTTAGTGAAATAGGAGATAACTATTGACTTTACATACTTGAAGATTGTAGTTATCGAGGAAGCAAGTAAATGAAAGGGAATTCCACAGGAGGGAAGTGCGAGAAAAGAAGCTACTGGAGTAGAATTTACATTTAAATGCTATTGGTTTCAAAGTAAAAGGGTGGGATCTAGTTGCTAATTTCGTGGCTCATGTAAATTCATATATAGGGGGCACCAGTGTGCTAAGTTCATCGGAGCAGAAGCTGTGAAAGTATTTATAGAAGAGACACAAGGAAGCCACATTGTGCCGGTGAGAAAGTGAGCTGCCAAGTCGGCATCGATCACATTACAGATTCTCCGTTGGATTTTGTTAAGGACCTCTAGGTGGATAGCAGGAGCACTCGACCAGATATGGCAGCAGTATTCAATGCACGGGCGGATGGTAGATTTGTATATGGGCAAATGGATTCAGAAAACTTCCTGGCCCTACACAAAGAACCGACTTTCTTAGCAGCTGATTTAGCTATCGATTCTATGTAGTTGAGGTCTGTTGTGAGAGTTCTCGAGAAGGCGCAGTGTTTTGCTTTCATGGAGACTAGCCTGATCCATGCTAGTGGGGGTAAGAGCGATTAACTGTGATAGTTAATAGATAGTAGCTTCGTTTTGGAAGCATTAAAATTCACGAGCCATTTCTTACCCCAGTCCTTCACGGACTGGAGGTCTTTTTCAAGCTCGGCAGATGACACAGTGATGATAGCAGGTGCAAAAGCATGCATGAATATCAGAACGATGAAGTTTTAGACAAAATCGAAAGAATTATAATGATCAGGAAGAAACAGTTGAAATATATAGGCCACATAATGGAGGATAAAGGCTTGGAAACTTTGATACTCACATGACATATTAAAGATTAGACAGAAAGACGAAGCAATGTATAACCAACCTAGCGAATTTTAATAAATGGTGATCTAAGCATAACCAAGGCCGTAAGTATTGAGAACCAAATGAGGATCTAACTAGTAATTATTTTATCAAGAAGAGTTTGCTGACTATGACACCAAGCTGAGGTATACAGTGAACTGTATACCTCAGCTATATATATAATATATAAATTTATATATTATATTTATGACGGTAAAAGATTTAGGGAAGATCACAAGAGGGCAACATTTATAAAAAGTCACAAAGGATAGGAGATTGTGGAGAGCCATGATCACCAATGCCCTTAAAGGACACGGCATATAGAAGAAGAACGAATGCATATTTATTTTGTCGAATGCTTTCGCGTAGTCAATGAAGCATAGGTACAAGTCTTTCTTCATTTGTAATGCCCTTTCAGAGAGCATCCTAATCATGAATATGGCGTTCCTTGTTCCAGTGTCTTTGATGAACCCGCACTGTTCCTGCCCTATCTCTGGCCTGATTCTGCTTCTCGCTCTATTCATCAGGATTCTGACGATCAGTTTTGTAATGTGACTCATTAAGCTGATAGTTCTGTGTAGTTCGCACTCGTTTGCACCAGGTTTCTTTGGCAGCGCTATAAATATCGACTTGCATAGGTCGTCTGGTATTATTCCGCTGCTATAAATTTCGTTTATTATGTCGGTAATCTTTTCATATTCTTCTAAGGCTGTCAGCAGCTCTATCACTATGCCATCTGGACCAGATGCTTTGTTTCTGTTCATTTTGGCCAAAATGAACAGAAACGCTTGGTCACATGTTGCAAAAGGTGTGAAAACGTATTTGGAAACGCTTAAATGTGAAGTTCTAATCCATCCGCCGTTTTCACCGGACATTTTCCTGTCCAATTATCATTTGTCCCGATCGATGTCACATGGCCTGGCTGAGCAACACTTTCATTCCTATGAAGATGTCAAAAAATGGGTCGACTCGTGATAAGCCCCAAAGAAGTGTTATTTTACTGACGTGTAATTCAAAGGCTACCAGAAAGAGGGGAAAATTAGTGGCTAGCGATGGACAATATTTTCAATACCTTCTTACTACTTTTTGCAAATAAAACATCAATTTTAATTAAAAAACAGCGAGAACTTATTCAAGGACCTCAGAGATTATTTCCAATTCTGTGATATTTAGACTATAGACTTAGATAAGCGGGTACTTTCTTCATAGCCTTAGCTGATCGAAGCAGTGATGCAACACCAATGAAGTCAGTACCCGCGAGACGGTCTGCGTAGCTGAAAGATTCCTGGAAATAGTCCGATGTGCGCCAATCTAAAAAACGACAACTTGAATTGATAATTCCTAATTATTATGATGATGACAGGCTTCGTTAAAGACCTAAAAACAAACTAAAAAAAAACCAAAAAAAAACCAGCACCTAACCATGTAGTTGGGGCTCAGTTAGAAAGATCTTCAACTCGGGTAACTCAGTTTGCCCATGGAGTTGTTCCCAAGTATATAGATGCGACTCCCACGTCAACTTGGTTGACTAAAAAAAAAAAAAAAAACATTGGACACTCCGTGATCATTTTTTCTTTACTCCTCCTCCTCATGAACAGAGATGCTGTTCGTAATCCTCTAAGGTTTAGTTTATTTTGTTTTACGGCATATCGACATCAATGGTTTATTTAATGCTGACTAGGATTTTTAAAGATAGATTCGTATGAATAGAATATGTAAAAAATCAGTTTGTAGATCAGGTTCAGTCAGTCAGTTAAATGCCATACGTGGTCCACTTTTTGGGCAATCATGTCTCGAAAGAAATATGACTGACTGGGTAGAAGATTATACCGGATTACTTTCTGCAGTAGACTGGTTGCCGACCAAGGCTATAGAACCCAATCTGTCCTGACATTTAACTCATAGCTTGAGGAAAAAGAGATAGATTATATTACCATATTATATTACGTATAATTAGTGGGGGATTAGTTTATTACTTCATAACAATATAAAATTATCCCCCACTTTATGACCAGTAGAATCCTTAATCATGTTTTCAACTATTATATTCAGTCAGTCAGTTATGTGCCATACGTGATACACGCTTTGGGTGATCATGTCTCGAAAGAGATAAAGAGATATGACTGACTGAGCAAAAGAGTATCCCTCAGTAGGTTGCCATTGCATTCTGCGGTTGCCAGCCAAGGCTATAGAACCCAGTCTGTCCTGTTATTTGACTCATAGCTAGAGAGAGAAGAGATGTATTATATCATTAGATAGTAATTAGTGGGGGATCAGTTTATTACTTCATAACAATAGAAAACCGAACAACCGCTTTATGACCAGTAGAAGCTTTAGCTGTTTCCAACTATTATACTCAGTCAGTCAGTTAAGTGCCATACGTAATACACGCTTGGGCGATCATGTCTTGAAACCAAAACTCTTCTAATATTTAACCCATAACTGAAGGGAAGACATAGATTAATACCTTTCTCACGGGTATTTGTACGTAAGTGAATGCAAGGAATTGAACTGGAATTCGAACTCGGCTCCTCGATTTGTCGTTCCAAGTCGATATCCACTGCACCACAAATTGACATAATTTTGTAAAAGAGAGTTTTTTGTCGCGAGTAAAATTTATTGTTGCTAATATTTTGTTTCAAAAACGTATTGCTGGTATTTTTGCTAAAAGATTTATTGGTTTTGTTTGGAGTTAGCGTGGATTTGGGGACAACAGCAAGATTACCTTCTAAGAGATATTCTTCACGTTTTTTTATTAGTGCTATTAATCTTATTCATTGATATTACTGCAACTTGCATTTGTTTAATTCTATCAACTTTTATAATATTCGTATTTAATTCTTATTTGCGGTTATTGTTGTGGGTAGAAATGGTAGTCCATAAAAATCATGTTTATTTCAATAGTTATTTATTAAAATTAAATTAGTCAATATAATTGAACACTTGGTGCTGTTCGGACTAAATCGTCAGTGATATTCATCTGCAACTCTATCCTGCAAACCATTTCTCTAAAGAGAGGTACTTTATTCTTTCTTGTTGCAATGATAATAATGGTCATTACTATGAGAGAAACTAATTTGGTTCCTCCACCAGGATGTTCTAATTGGGATGATGTTTAGATAACCGGCAGAATTTTTTAAAAAATATTCAAAATGAGGATGAACGTTGCTTATATCAAAGGCCATCTCACACAATACGGTACACTAGTCTCCGTAGCTACGACTTCAGTTTGTGCAGTGATAACACAGCGTGGCTTAGAGGGATTTCTATATTAAAATCAACGGCCAGAGCGGATCGTTCTCCACAATGGAATCAGCGGCCACGTATCCGTAAGAAAGGAGTCTTCAAAAAGGGACTTTAGCTGTGGATTGCTCAGTAAATACATTAGCTCTGCCAGTTCTTCATATCCAAGACACGCTGCGCTTGAATGCAGGGTTCTCTTGGATTTGAACTCGTATAGATATGCAGGAAAGAGGTCGAGTGCTCAGTTGCCTATCGGCTTTACGAGTACAACCGGTTATGGAGATGATGATGTTGATGGAAATGATAGTGTGATAGCGCTCGTCACGAATCTGGACTTTAGTCTCGCCATTGTTCTCAATAACTGTATTCATCATCATCATCATCGTCGTTGTCGTCGTCATCATCATCATCGTCGTTGTCGTCGTCATCAGTATCATAACAACATCTAATTTATTATTATTTTTACTGATAAGACATCATATTAAATATGTTAATCGATATGGACTCCGCCGATCACAATCGCTGTTTCGTAATAGGGAGAATCAGTTGCCTTCATGGCTGTCTTCAGGTCAATACACCAATGTTGCAATGTTTATGTCTCTCTGTCTTTTTCATCAGGTAGAAAGTTTCTTTTTTTGTATTAAATAGCAGAACGCTTGATGTCTGTATTATTTATTTTTTAAATTTTTTTCCAGAAGGGAAATGTTGCCGACTACTAGTCAGTGAACTAGAAAGGGAAGCAAATGAAAGTTAAATCCTAGCAGTTGCAGGCATATATGTTCCAATCGAGGTGAAAATTCTAACTGAATTATTTTGAAAGGGAGAAACTCACTTTTTTTTTTAACCCTCTAGGGCCATTCGTATCATATTTGATACAGTATAAAAACAAGCCTTGAAAGAAATATTTTCCTGAAAAATTTTTTAAGAGAAATATTTTATAAATTTCAAATGAAAGCAGTACTGACTGTTCAGTCAATGAATACTAAATGTTTCCTTATAGGGAAATACTGTATCAAATATGATACGAATGGCCCTAGAGGGTTAAGAGAAATATTTTATAAATTTCAAATGAAAGCAGTACTGACTGCTCAGTCAATGAATACCAAATGTTTCCTTATAGGGAAATACCAAATGTTTCCTTATAGGGGAATACTGTATCAAATATGATACGAATGGCCCTAGAGGGTTAAGAGAAATATTTTATAAATTTCAAATGAAAGCAGTACTGACTGCTCAGTCAATGAATACCAAATGTTTCCTTATAGGGAAATACTGTATCAAATATGATACGAATGGCCCTAGAGGGTTAAACCAAGAAATATCGTATTCTCGATAACTACTAATTAACCGTTCAATAAAAGGCACTTCTGCCAAGGTTGACAAAGCAAACCTCGCAGCTATTCTTGAAAAGGACTTCCAATGTGTAGTGAAATGCGGTAAGAAATGGCTATTAAATTCTAATGCTTCCAAAACGTAGCTGCTATCATTTCACTACTATAGAGAATTGCTCCTACTCGCCATCACCATAGATCAAGCTAGTCTCCCTAAAAGCAAAACACTGCGCCTCCTCAGCCTAACTCTCTCATCCGATATGACTACATTGAATCCATAGCTAAATCTGCTGCTAGGAAAGTTGGTTCACTGTGTAGCGCCAGAATGTTTTTTTTCCTGAATCTATCTTGTACATGTATAAATCTACCATCGAATCGTGCACTGAATACTGCTGTCACATTTGGTCGGGTGCCTATTCTATTCACCTCGGGGTTCTTGACAGAATCCATAGAAGAATCTGTAATGTAATTGATCCTGACCTGGTAGCTCAACTCCAGTCAATTTCTAACCGTAATAATGTGGCTTCCCTATGTCTTTTCTACAAATACTTTCACAGCTTCTGCTCCGATGAGCTTAGCTCCTTGGTGGCCCCTCTACATGAATTTAGTCGAGCTACTAGACTAGCGGCTAGGTCTCATCCTTTTACAGTGAAACCAATCAAATGTAAAACTCAACTTCTACTCTAGTAGTTTCTTTTCTCGCACGTCCCACCTGTGGAATTCTCTTCTGTATACTTGCTTCCCTGACAGCTACAATTTCCAATAAATCTATTTCACACACACAATTATTATTTAGCTTTTTTTCTTTTTTTTGTGTGTGTGTGTTATCTTTCTACATTTTTATGATTAGAAGAAACTGGTATCTGTATGATAGAGACAAGTGACAGCTGGTGCTGACATAAAAATTTGAAACCGGTTCGCCTATTGCATTTTCAGAGTTACTAACTGCGCCAGTATGCAATACCTTAAGTGTGAGACAACTGCTTCAAAAATGAATGTTGCGCCAATAAAATGAAGTAAATTAGCATAAATAGAAAAATCTAAAAATAAAGGATAGATTTAAGAGTAGATTTGATTAAGTGGATAAGAGTAGAAGTCGGGAAAGGTGATAGGTAAGGGAGTGGCAGAGGCAGAGTTGGCGGGAGAAGAACCTTTAAAATGAAGTTACAGGAGGAAAGGGACACTCGGTATTTACGCCGAAGCAATATGAACAAACGGCGAAATCCATGGCGGAATTCAACTGTCTCATTACGTGATGGAATACATGACGTCATAATAATTTGACACGCGTATTTGTAGGTAAAAATCTATGAATGTCCTGACTGCATACATAGTGTACGCATAGTGGGTACACAGACATGCAGAAAGCTAAAATACACACACACACACACACACACACACACACACACACACACACACACATATATATATTTGTATAGATTTGTGTGTTTTTGGAGAGAGAGAGAGGAGGGAATAGATATCAAAGATTCGGGCATGACTATATATATATATATATATATAAAAGAGATAGTAACTATACCCGTGACGAAAAACCTTCCACGTATCTACGAAAAAAGGAAAAATGGTTTTAAAAAAGAAAGAGCTAAGTAAATGAACATCAGTCAAAAGAGCTCAGACAGAGTCAGCACATAGCCCAACGAAAAAAAAAAAAAAAAAAACCCGACGCAAGCAATCAAATCACGAAAAAGCTCTCAATAGAGCCAGCTTTCCCGGAGGATCCATTTAGGTGAAACCTAGGTAGGTTGTCTGTCTGGCTCTCTAGGTATTATATATATATATATATATATATATAATATTTTTTTAATCATATCACCCCAAGCAAGGCGAAAACGCCACTGATGCGCAGGGGGGCTACGTAAGAGTGAAAAGAATGGAGAAGAGAAAAACCGGAATCCACAACCTGAACAGGAACCAAGGGATAAGCCTCTTCACCTGTTCAATAGACGTGGGTGGAGTGTGAACCGGGCGATAGTTTAGACTATCTATTCCAATTGAAAAAAAAATAAATAAAAAAAAGAGTGAAAAGTTTGGAGAAAAGAAAAACCGGAAACCACAACCTGAACAGGAAACAAGGGATAAGCCTCTTCACCTTTTCAATGGAAGTGGGTGGAGTGTGAACGGGGCGATAGTTTAGACTATCTACTCCAATTGAAAAAAAAAAATGAGTGAAAAGTTTGGAGAAGAGAATAACCGGAAATCACAACCTGAACAGGAAACAAGGGATAAGCCTCTTCACCTGTTCAATAGACGTGGATAATATAATTATATGGTTATGTCAAATTGACATAACCATATAATTATATTATATTATATTAAGCTCTATAATAGTCATTATATTGAGAACTGTTTATAATAAAATAAATGCCAGAGCACTCGAAATATAAAAAAAACCTTGAGTCCTCTTCACTTGGAGTTATATATATATATATATATATTAGAAAAAAATTTAGATATTCTACAATCAAATTTCTCTATTCCACGGATTTTGCAAACACATAATAGTATCAAAAATATCTTTTTTTTAACTTAAGCTCACATCGCACATTATAATAAAGCACAACTAACAATATCACTAATATCAATTTCTCTCACTCTGTGGTATTAAACCCCCCCAAAAAACAAAATATATATCGTTGTGAAAATAGGGTTGCAAGAGAACCAAAAGAAATACTCCTGTTCAATAGACGTGGGTGGGATGTGAACCGGGTGATAGACTAAACTATCGCCCGGTTCACACTCCACCCACGTCTATTGAACAGGTGTAGAGGCTCATCCCTTGTTCCCTGTTTAGGATGTGGTTTCCGGCTTTCTCTTTTCCCATCTTTTCACTCTTTTCTTTCATTTTTTTTTCCTCAATGGGAGTTGATAGTGTAAACTATCGCCCGGTTCACACTCCACCTACGTCTATTGAACAGTTGCAGAGGCTCATCCCTTGTTCCCTGTTTAGGATGTGGTTCCCGGCTTTCTCTTTTCTAATCTTTTCATTCTTACGTAGCTCCCTGCGCTTCAGTGGCATTACCGCCTTGCTTGGGGTGATATGATTAAAAAAAAAAAAAACTTTAATATTTCTGTGGAAGCGTATAACTCGGCAGAGACAAGCAAAGTAGTTTTAATCGTATTGTGGTGGCGACTAAAATTAATTTTCACCATTAAAGACACTGGACTCTATACAAAGGATTGTGTAATTCTTCTGTGCAAAACAAGTCAACAAAATATATATTGAATAAGAAAGGACCAGTGTTAGGCTTAAACACATCTATTCTATAGTAAATAAACTCTCTCACCTAATTTAAGTAGGGGTAGTAAGAGGAACGATGGTCAGTCGATGTTGGACGATAGTAGTCGACAGTTAGTCGAATACGAAAGTAGTCAGCGACCTGGAAAGATTACACTGCGTAATACATATTATATCAAGTTCCTAACGTATTGTACGTATTATACGTCGAACGTATTAGGACCGACTTTAGCACAAATACTAGCCTCCACAACAATTTGGGTACAATTGAATATCCAACTATAAATAAAGTGTATATCGGATCAACTAAGAACACTTTTAAGCAGCGCTGATACATGCACTTAAATCATTCAAAAACAACTTATACCGAAACCAACATCCCTTTCTACATACTTTAGGAAGCTAAAGGATTTAAAACAGAAACCCAAAGTAAAATGGAAAATCCTAGAAAAAACTAGATCTTGCAACTCACTTGACGACATCTGTCCTTTATGTTTAAGTGAAAAGCTACACATTCTAAAGTACCCCAACAGTATCGAACTATTAAACCGTAGAGACGAATTAGCAGTATTATGCAAACATCGCAAATATTTCTCGGTAAAATTTAAATAAACAAAAAAGCACCCCACCCACACGACCCCGCAAAAATGCAATAAATACACATAATTAATCCTATTAATAAATAGAACAAAAAACGAAGAAATAAAAGGCAACAAACCCCACACCACACCAAAAATAAGTCCAGCTACCTGTAAATGGTAGAAAAATAAAAGAAAATATAGACACTGCAAAAAACAAAAAAACATATATCCCAATACAAAATAACCTAAACTAAACGAAAAAGTGACCAGCCCAAAACTAAATAACACATGTCCTCTAAACCAAATAGCAGCACCTTAAAAACCATAAAAGAATCAACTAGACCATTAAAAAATCACACACCACTCATATCATTAACAACGACGCCACTACTACTTCATCCAGACAAGATAAAAAGGAAACCTGTCCTGAACTTAACCACCACTCCCAACACCTAACCCTAACACTTAAATAAGGCCAACAGGTTTCAAATAAGCTCCCAACCCCACTTTCACCTAAAAAAAGCATACCTATCACAAATAAACCGTTTTTCACCAGATAATTTTCATTCCAACTTCATCACCCGATGAGAGGCAACCAAAAACAAGGTTAGCTTCGAAACGCGAAAATTTTTGTGTAGTGATATAATGAATTTATAAACCATTGTAACAACTATTACAATATATATATATATATATATATATATATATATATATATATATATTTCAATTTCCACACCTGGCTAGCCAATTTTGTACTATATATATATATATATATATATATATATATATATATGTATATTGTACAAAGTTGGCTAGCCAGGTGTGGAAATTGAAATTAAAATATGAAAAAGATCCAGACATAACGTGAGGTATAGTTAAAATAGCAAAGCCGTACAATGATGGCAAAATATGTAGACTGTGCCAGGAAGAAAAGTTAGCGTTTATGTTATTCCCAAACAAAAATGAACTATTGAAAAAAAATTATGACTAAGTGTAAACATACCATAAAGTACCTATTAGGTTCATACAACTATGGATGAAAACGTTATAATGTCTTCTAATTTTAAAAATTGGGCGTTCGAAAATTCCTCGTTACGTGAGCATTCGTAACCCCCACCAAAAAAAAAACAAAAAAAAAAAAAAGGTAAATTAATCAATTGCAAATTGCCTGAAGACATCACATGGTAGTAACTCGTTTACAAATGAAGAATATATATATATATATATATATATATATATATATATATCGCTCATTCCGTAATGCATTAGAGCACTTTGGCTATTGGGCGTGTATAATGATAATGCATACGCTAAACAGTCTGCCTTCTTCTACCGAGCGCCAATAGCCCAAAGGTAGAATAGCCGACTGACACCAATTCGGTAGGGTTTCAATCCTGGGTTAAAAGCAATCGGAGTCTAACCGTACAGATGAGCTGTGATACAGCGAAACCGATCTGTCTGCGGATGCTATATATATATATATAAACGTAACCCAAATTTCAGAATTGATAAGACTATACATTCTAAATAAAATTAATGGAAATGGGATAATCCACATAGACAAACATGGATTACACAGAGATAAAGGATTAATGATATCACCGGACAATATGTGAGAAAATGGTAAAATAAGAAACATGCTTTCCAGACATTTCAAAAACCTCCATTTTGAAATAGAAATCGGAACAAATAAGAAAGTTGTCCAATATTTAGTTGTAGAATTTAATCTACCAGCTAAAAACAAACACAACTTTAAAGTACGTAAACACTTAATGTAACCATCCAATCAGCATCCCTAAGGAAATAGAACACAGACTATCAAAAACATTCTTCCCCCGAAAATATTTAATGAAAAGAAAAAAAGATTATGAAAGTGCTTTAAATAAATCTAGCCATAAAAATAAATTAGATTAGAAACATCAAACAAACAAACAAAAAATAATAATAGAAATCAAAACAATATTTGGTTCAACCCACCGTTGAACATAAAAGTAAAATCCAAAATTGGACAAATATTTTTTTGAATTAATCAATAAACACTTTCCCAGAAACTTAAAAATTGTTAAAAATAAAAACATCTCGGTGTATTCTTGACAAAATACAACGGAGAATCTGTAATGTGATCGATTCCGACTTGTCCGACCGGCTGTAGTCACTCTCTCACCGGTGTGACGTGGCTTCCCTGTGCCTCTTCTATAAATACTTTATCGTCTTCTGCTCCGATGAACTTAGATCACTGGTGCCCCCTAGGTACGAATTTGCGCGAGATACTAGATTAGCAACTAGGACCCACCCTTTTACATGAAACCGATAAAATATAACCGCAATTTTTACTCCAACAGTTTCTTTTCTCGCACTTCCCGCCTGTGGAATTCCCTTCCACATACTTGCTTCCCCGACAGCTACAATCTCCAGGAGTTCAAATGTAAGGTCAATAGACACCTCCTAATAAACAAATTGGCACCCATTCTCTCAAACACTCTTCCCATTTACCCAACCCTCATCCTCAGTATCCTTACTCGTCTATCACCCCCCTTCTGATATTTTCCACTCTTTCTCACCACCTTCCCCTGTGTAACCCCCTGCGCAATAGTGGCAGTGGAATGCCTTGCTTGGGGTGAAATGATTTTTAAAAACATAATTTCGAAACAAACTGCACAATTTTGTAATAGTTTGTAGTTTTTCACATGATTTAATATAATTATATTCATTGCTACTTTGTTTTATACTGAGCCCTGTTTAGAATTAATGTTTTCAACATTGCAAGTATTTTGTTCGTTCTTATTACACACACACACACACACACACACACACACACACACACACACACATATATATATATATATATATATATATATATATATAGCAAATAATTTTTTAAACATATAGTATTAAATATAAGAGACAATGAATGTCTATTATGTTTAATCATGATTAAACTTAATAGACATTCATTGTCTCTTATATTTAATAGCATATATATATATATATATATATATATATATATATATATATATATATATATATATCTAAAGAGTGTGGACGTCATTTTGATATAACCCGAGGAACCTTTCGGCCAACACTTGTCAAGGGTCACGTTGGCAAAGTTTATGAATAGGTAAGAAAGAGGACAAAACAGAATGGAATATTTGCACTACTGGGAGCTGATGGAATTACGCTTAAAAATAAATTTATTGAGGAAATTTAAAACGTAAGGGGGGTGTAAACATATGAATTCCACAGAGTGAAAATAAAAAAGAAAAAAAGGTTACACTCACAGACTCGCCAGTAGTTGCAAAGAGCGTAAGAATTGCTCTTTCTGCCTGCACAGGCTCGGCTGTTGGATTTTAAGGCAAATGGCCTCCAAAATACGTAAATGATGTAACGAACGAGCACTGTGCAGGACAGAAAACCAACTGTCCTCATAAGAAGAGGCACAAGCCGGATTGTCCAACAGGTGTTGGCCGATTGCTGAATCCAGCACGGCCTGAGTCGTCCTTATATTACTATTGGAATTACCCAAACGTAAATTCGCGGGGACATGCTGCGAAACCCGTGTCTCCAATCTCAGATTGGTTCGTCCTATGTATGCTGCATCGCAACAGCATTTGAATTTGTATACAACAGAATTTTTACGAAAATAGGACAACCGATCCTTAACAAAAGATGGAAAAACGGGCCTTGTTTTATAAACAACGCGCAATTTTACTGAAAAATACCCCGACGAAATTTTAGCCGAAACTTTATTAGTAACAGCAAGACACTGTCTACCAAGCCAAGGTAATTTTAGATATAAAGGACAGCGGCTTGGCCCTTCAACTTTTGGTTCTTTAAACCGTTTAATTTTACGGGAAATGACCCGTTTCACAAAATTAATAGGGTACCCGTTCCCCTCAAAATATATATATATATATATATATATATATATATATATATATATATATAACACAACCTCTAACCATCCAACAAGTATAATCAAACACATCTGTAAAGAAATAGAGCACAGGATATCAAAAGTTTTCTCAAACAAAACAATCTATAGTGTAAAGAAGAAGATTATCTAAAAAAATTAAAGGAATCTGACCATAAGAACAAATTAGAATACAAACTTCAGTGAAACAAACAAACGAAAAATATTAATAGAAATCAAAACAATATTTGGTTCAACCAACCGTTTAACTTAGAAGTAAAATCCAAAATAGGACAAATACTCTTTAAATTAATTAATAAACACTTTTCCAGAAACTTAGAATTATATATAATTTGCAATAGGAATTCAATCAAATTCAGTTATAGCTGCACTAGTCATTTAGAAAATTAAGCAAAATAACACGACGCTAGAAAACTAAATAATAACGTGCACGATAACATTACTAACTAGCAGTATAGACCGGCGTTGCTCGGGTGTAATGAAAGCATTAAAACTAATCCATGGTCCTGGAGCTCAGACTCAGGCTAAAGAATATTTGAAATAATAAAATAATTGCGACAATTTAGCAATCGCACCTAATATATATATATATATATATATATATATATATATATATATATATATATATACTATCAGTATAGACCGTCGTTGCTCGGGTGTAATGAAAGCTTTAAAACTAATCCATGGTCCTGGAGCTCAGACGCAGCCTAAAGAAAATTTGAAATACTAAAGAATTGCGACAATTTAGCAATCGCACCTAATATATATATATATACTATCAGTATAGACCGTCGTTGCTCGGGTGTAATGAAAGCTTTAAAACTAATCCATGGTCCTGGAGCTCAGACTCTTTGGACGTTGGCACGAAAGACTAAAAAGCAATAGTTGTTTCCAGTTAAAGCGAAACCGTAGACTGAAAGAAAAATGAATGGATGTAAGTCAAATTTGGATTTCCTGGTATCGATATCAAATAAGTTTTTTTCGTCGTAAACTTAATTTTGAAGGCTAAATAAGTCCTCTGAATAAATGGTATCATGGCTGAGACTAAGAACTACAATTATACCTACTTAGAGCCAAACCCGAAGCAAAAACTAAAATAAAAGGGCTAAAATATATATATATATATATATATACTAGAAGTATAGCGCGGCATTGCTCAGGTGTAATGAAAGCTTTAAAACTAATCCATGGTCCTGGAGCTCAGACTCATTGGACGTTGGCACGAAAGACTAAAAAGCAATAGTTGTTTCCAGTTAAAGCGAAACCGTAGACTGAAAGAAAAATGAATGGATGTAAGTCAAATTTTGGTTTCCTGGTATCGATATCAAATAAGTCTTTTTCGTCGTAAACTGAATTTTGAAGGCTAAATAAATCTTCTGAGTAAATGGTGTCATGGCTGAGACTAAGAACTAAAATTATACCTACTTAGAGCCAAACCCGAAGCAAAAACTAAAATAAAAGGGCTGAAAAAAATACAGACACAGGCAGATAAACAGACACATACACACAAACATCTTGACTTTTATATATATATATATATATATATATATATATATATATATATATATTATCGATTTTCTGCACTATTATAAGAATTACAACCTTGAAACTTCTGAATTTCATTTCTTATGTCTTTGTCTATGAGTGTATCAAATTTGATTAAAATCGAACCATTCCTTCTATAATCCGATTTTTCGATTATCGATTTTCGATATTTATCGGGGGTAACTCGACACAGAACCTAGCTAAAAACGCTTATAGTAAAACTGTGTAAATTTTCGTGAAAATCGGTTCAGCCGTTTCGGAGTCTATAGGTAACGGACACACACACACACACACACACACACACACACACACAGACACACACAGACACACACAGACAAAGTTCCATTTATCAATAAGTTTAGATAAAGAACGTAAATGTAGCTACAAAAACAAATTCCCACTTAACTGACTTTGTAAAACAGAATGGGTTATTTACAAAGCGTAGGTACATGATACAAATGAACAAAGAAAAACATATCTGGCGTCTGCAAAAGAATTTTTTATAAACAGATGGAATAATCCCAAATCTACATTTGAACTGGAAAAACTTAAAAATTGTACCAAACTGCAAGCCACGTGTGAAAATGAAAAATGAAAAAACCTAAAATAATATAGAGTATAGAAAAAAAAGTCAAAACCATTCAACGGTGGGTGTTGTTTGCAGATTGCGCCAAGAGAAATTTGCCATTATATTGTTTACAGAACAAAAAAATTACTGAATGAAAGATCAGAAATAATCTTCAGATGTAATCACACCTATAAATACATATTAGGTTTATACAAAGCTGGATTTAAGTAAATCTTCCACAAATTTGAAAAATTTTGGTTGTTAAAAATTCCAGGCGCGCATTTGCAAAAATCCTTATTTCTAAGTTTGAAAAACGTTAGAAAATCAGTTATTTTAAATCTCCTGAAGATACCGAAAAGTTGAAACTTAGGTTATGGAAATAACATTATTTCCAAATGAAAAAAAAAAATAGTTGGTAAGTGTTTTGAGAGAGGATGGAAAATGCAACACGGAGATCCAAAGACGCATTGGCATGGCCAAAGACGCATTTCAGAATCTAGCCAGAGTAATGAAAGTCAAGAAAATCTCATTAGAAACAAAGAAAAATGTGCTGTATGTGATATCTGTCATTCTCTATGGAAGAGAATTCGGGACGACCTCACCAAGGATGAAGGAAAAGCTTGTAGCAGCCGAAATATGCTTTATGCAGAAGGATACTGAGGATGCCATGGATGGAGCGTGTCTGCAACGATGAGGTGTTAGAAAGAATGCAAACGAAAAGAAAACTGATAATACATATCAGGAAGAGACAAATAAGATTCCTGGGACACGTAATGAGGAAAGAGGACCTGGAGAACTTGATACTCACAGGTCGGGTACATGGAAGAAGAGACGGGAAAGCAGCGCGAGACGTACTTGTTAGGTCTGAGCAAATGGCTGACGGAGCTGGGCTTGGAAGAGATACCAAGAGAAAATTACTGAGAACGACAAGAGACAGAGCCAAGTGGAAGTCCATGATCGCCTACGTCCTGAAAATGGACACGGCACATGAAGAAGAAGAAGAAGAAGAAGAAGAAGAAGAATAATATATATATATATATATATATATATATATATATATATATATATATAGGTGTGTGTATGTGTTACGCAGATGACAACACCATCTACTCTCGTCTGAATAAGAAATCTGCCTGTGCTGACAAAGTATCTCTAAACTCTGCTCTTGGAAAGGAGCTCCAGTCTATGATGGGTTGGGGTAAGAAATGGCTTGTAAATTTTAATGTTTCCAAAACGAACCTGCATTCTTTTAACCACCATAAGGGAACTTTCGTATCTTCCATTAATATGGATTGTACTTGTCTTCCCGAAAGCAAAACCCTGCGCCTCCTCGACCTCATTCTCTCGGCCGCTCTTCTTCTTCTTCTTCTTCTATGTGCCCTGTCCCTTCAGGACGTAGGCGATCATGGTTCTCCACATCTCCCTATCCCTTGTGGCTCTTATGTTTGTTCCTGTTGCTCCTGGCAACCCCCGTTCAGTCATCCACATGATCAGACCCTGCAAATATGTTATCCGCTGCCCTCCTCTGTCTCTCCTTCCTTCTATCTGTCCAGTCAGTATCAGGTTCTCCAGGCTCTCCTTCCTCATTGCATGTCCCAGAAACTGCAGTTGTCTCTTCCTGATGCTCAGCATCAATTTCCTTTTTGTTGCCATTCTTTCTAACACTTCGTCGTTGCTTGTATGCTCAGTCCACGATATCCGTAGCATCCTTCTGTAGAACCACATTTCGGCCGCTTCCAGTTTTGTCCTCATTTTCGATGATATTGTCCAGCATTCACAGCCGTATTGAAGAACTGACATCATGTAGCAGTCTAGCACTCTTTTCTTCGTTTCTATTGAGATTTTCCTGTGTGTTAGTATTTTGCACATCTTCTGGAACGCGTCCTTTGCCATGCCAATTCGCCTTCGGATCTCCGTGTCGCACTTTCCATCTCCTGTTAGAACACTTCCTCGGTATTTAAATTCTTGGACTTGTTTGATTCTGTTATCCCCCACCTGTATTTTGCATTTTGGAGGTGAAATTAATACATTGGATGAATAGCTACACCTACTGCTAAGAACGTTGGGCTGCTATGTCGAGCCAGGAAGTTGTTCTCGACAGAATCCGTCTTGCACATTTATAAATCTACCATTCGTCCGTGCATCGAATACTGTTGATATATCTGGTCAAATGCTCCTTCTG
>JBBBDQ010001002.1:1412500-1425000 GCA_037127315.1 Ascarosepion bandense | reverse complement strand
TACATTTCTATTCTAGATTTATGGGCTTGAGCTAGTGGATGGCAGAACGGAGGCTGCGTGGTATAACAGGAGAAAGCGTGCTAAGAGCTACCAGGGATAGGGAAACGTGGAAGTCCATGATCGCCTACGTCCTGAAAGGACAAGGCGCATAGCGGAATATATATGCAAAATGTGGGTATAAAATGGGGGACCGAATCTATATTAAAATCAATATAGAAATTGATCCCTCATTTTGTGACCATACTAGTTTCTATACATTTCTATTCTAGATTTATGGGCTTGAGCTAGTGGATGGCAGAACGGAGGCTGCGTGGTATAACAGGAGAAAGCGTGCTAAGAGCTACCAGGGATAGGGAGACATGGAAAGCCATAATCGCCTACGTTCTGAAAGGACAGGTCACATAAAAAAAGAAGGGTCTTACATGTTGCAGTGCAGATGTAACAATACCGGGCGTCTCTTGAACTAGTTATTCCATTATTATTTTAATTATTTTTAATTTAAATGGCGTCTTTAATGGTTCAATAGATTAATTAAACTTTTATTATTCAAATTTTGTTTCATCATACTCAGGAAAATTAACATCAAGACCTTCTTGAATATCAGTCTTGAGTTTTCCATGATCAACACGGCTTTGCCCTACGGGAAATTCTAGTTTTTTTAACTACTTGGCAAGATATTGATATTCTCCGGTGTGTTCTTGATATAGGATGTGCGTTGTGGCGCAATGGATATCGACTAAGAACAACAAATTGGGGAACCGAGTTCGAATTCAAGTTGAATTCCTTGCATTCACTTACGCACAAATACCCTTGGGAAAGGTATTAATCCATCTATTCTCTCCAGTTATGGGTTAAATAATAGGACAGCTTGAATTCTATAGCTGGCAAATAGTCTACCGCTGAATGCAATGGCAATCTTCTGCCAAGTCAGTCATGTCTCTTTCGAGACATGATCGCCCAAAGCGTGTTTCACGTATGGCACAACTGTCTGACTGATTATAGTAGTTGAAAACATGATTGAGGCCTCTACTGGGCATAAAGTGCGGGATCAGTTGGTCCCCCACTAATTATTACTTAATAATATAACACATCTTTTTCCCCTCCATCTATGAGTGAAATAATAGGACAGATTGGGTTCTATAGTTTTGGCTGGCAACCAGTCTACCGCAGAAAGCAATGGCAACCTACTGCGGGATAATCTTCTGTTCAGTCATGTCTCTTTCGAGACATGATCGACCAAAGCGTGTATCACGTATGGCACTTAATTGACTAACTGATCTTGATATATCTCAATTTAACTTTTTTGCTGTTAATTTTTCTTTGGCCAATTCAATCACCATATGCAAACGCTTAGGAAGACTACTGGCCTTCATCCTGAACTCGTGGACAATCCATTTGCAAGCGGTGCTGAAGTAACAGAGACCTTGTACTGGTATGCTACCTGGGTTGGTAAATATTAACTTCATTTACGCCATCGAATACTCGGCATACGGCGGATAACCTTTTGTGGAAATCACACAAGCCTTTTAATGCGTTTCTAATAAGTGACCAAGGACTCACATTTATGAAATAATAATAGCTCTCGAACATGACAATCACTGAAAAGTTTAACGAATATAGCCATCGCTAACAAATTTGAACCATTGTATTAGCTCTCATAAGAACAACAATAGTTCTTGAATTAAGCAATGGACTTAATGTTTATCGCAGATGCAAATTAATTGTTCTGTACAAGACCTGCACTGATTTGATTTTTTTTTTTTTGCAAGGTTTTCACGTGACAGGTGTCTCCGGAGCTGCCTGTGCAGTTTTTCCGATACACTCCACTTATTAAATTATTCACATCTTAGTGATGATTAAAGATGAGTAAAGTTGACAATGTGGATGTGCGTTGTGGTGCAGTGGATATCGATTCGAAATGAGAAATCGGGGTGCCGAGTTCGAATTCCAGTTGAATTCCTTGCGTTCACTTACGCGCAAATACCTTGGGAAATGTATTAACTCGTCTCTTCCCTCCAGTTATGGGTTAAATGACAGAACGGATTGGATTCTATGGCAACTAGTCTACCGCAGAAAGCAATGGCAACCTACTGCGGAATAATCTTCTACCCAGTCAGTCATGTCTCTTTCGAGACATGATCACCCAAGCATGTTTCACGTACGGCACTTAACTGACTGAAAGTTGGCAAAAGTCTACCACTTTGAGTCATCTTCTGGTTAACGAGCCCTGGATTAGGGAGATATACTCTTCCATTTGCATCACATGTAATTTTCTGGATTAACACCCACCCATCCATTCACACATCCATTTATTCATCCAACCATCGATTCATTTATACAGTCATACAAACTAAAAAAGTTGTATTTCTGTCTGTCTGTCTGTCTGTCTGTCTGCTAGGACGCTAGCCAATCTTTATATTAGGCGTCTGCGTAGGGACACTTGTATTTGTTCAACATTCACAGAGTCCAGTCTTTGTTTGTACTGCTACTATGTAGAACGAGCCTTAGATCTCAAAGAGAGAGAGAGGGGGGGGAGGGAGAGGGAGAGGGGGAGTGAGAGAGAGAAAGACATGATCGCCCAAAGCATGTTTTACGTATAGCACAACTGACTGACTGAATATAATAGTTGAAAACATTAAGGCTTCTACTGGGCATAAAGTGGAGGAACCTTTTTTTTTTATTGTTATGAAATAATAAACTGATTCTCCACTAATTACTACTTAATAATATAACACGTCTCTTCCCACTCCAGATATGAGTCAGGTAATCGGAGTGATTAAGCTCTATAGCCCTGGCTGGCAACCAATCTACCGCAGAAAGAAATGGCAATCTACTGCAGGATAATCTTCTGCTCATTCAGTCAAGTACCTCACGAGTCTATTGGCCTTCATCCTGAACAATCCATTGAGAGAAATAGATAGAGAGATAGATAGAGAGATAGAGATAGATGGAGAGATAGATGGAAAGATACAGATAAATAGAGAGAGATAGCGAGAGATAGAGAGATAAATAGAAAGAGTGTGATCAACCCGGCCACGTATTCATATTCATACATAGATCTTGTAAAAAGCAATAAGCTTCCTCTGGTTTAGCAAGTAATAACAAAAAGCCTTCTTTTTCAAACTTGCGACATTAACTTTATTGACAAAAATATTTGCAGTTTAAATTTCTTAGATCTTACATTCGACTTGAGCAATGGTCTGCACAGTTCGTACATTAAGGACTCGCATAATTATAAATACATGAATAAGGAACCAAATCACCCTCATAGAATCATCAACGACCTACATGAAAAATTCCATTTTCGTTTAAGTATCAACTCCAAGAAGGAAGTTTTTGACAATTCCAAAATTAAATAGATTAATTTTTTTTTTAATCATATCACCCCGAGCAAAGCGGTAACGCTACTGATGTGCAGGGGGCTACGTAAGAGTGAAAAGATTGGAAAAGGAAAGCCGGAAACCACATCCTAAACAGGAAACAAGGGATGAGCCTCTTCACCTGTTCAATAGATGTGGTTGGAGTGTGAACCGGGCGATAGTTTAGTCTATCTACTCCAATTGAAAAAAAAATTAAAAAGGAAAAGACTGAAAATATTAATACAATTTTTATAATAATAATAAGAAGAAGGAAAATGATGACGTCAAAATTTCTGGTTGTACTTGGAGCCCTCGTCTTTACTGGAAAAGGTACATTGAAGGGATAGCCTTAAAGAAATACAAAATATTGGCCGGCAAGCAGTCTACCGCAGAAAACAATGGCAAGCTACTGCTGGATAATCTTCTGTCCAGTCAGTCATGTCCCTTTCGAGACATGATCGCCCAAGCGTGTATTACGTATGGCACTTAACTGATTGATTGCCAAGAGGATAATTCTAAATTAAAATAGAATGTTTTTTTTTATTATTATTACTTTGCAAAATTTTACAAGGCAAGGAAGCAAAGATGAACTCGTCCGAATCACCCTAAAATTTCTTCATTCTTTCATTGATGAAACAGCAATACAGGTAATTATATTTATAAATTTATTTGATGCAAATGCTATTCTGCAATATTAACAAAAGAACCTTTTTATTTTCATTTGCAATTAGTAACTTGGCAATAAATACTAAAAAATAGTATGAAATACATCATTTTAAAAAAAAAAAAAATATAAATATATATATTTATATTTGTCAAGAAGTTTCGGCTGAGAACCTTACATCATTTCACCATCTTATATATATATATATATATATATATATATATATATATATGGATAGATAAATACGTAGATACATAGACTGATTGATAGATTGACCAACAGTTATTCAAGCAAAAAGATTTATTCTCCATGACACCAAGTCAGGTTTTGTTTTCCATTCCCTGCGTGTAATAAATGAAATCTAACTCCATCTTTTCCTGGCTTGCTCCCGTTTTGTGTGTGTGTGTGTGGTGGGGATATGGATTGTAAAATCTCTATTAAAACAAACAAACTGAGTGTACATTCATCGTAATCTGTGTGAGGAGAGAATAAACGTAATTACACGAAAATGAATTGATAATAAATCCAATTACGTAATAAGGTATTTAATTAATTCATTTCCTGACGGACATGCGGCTTTTCTCTATTGTTTTCACGTGTTAGCATGCACCCACATGCGTGTTCAGCCATCGATGAAACGTTACATACGTACAGCCCTATGCAAGCGCACATGCATGAATTTATACATATATCTACACACACACACGCACGCACACACACACACACACACACACACACACACATATATATATATATATATATATATACTGTTAAACATAAGAGACAATATCTCTTATATTTAACAGTATATGTTTAGAAAATTATCTGCTGCCTCGATGCATATATATATATATATATATATATATATATATATATATATATATAAAAGAGATGTTATTTACGTATGTGTTTCTGTGCATGTAAATCTTTACATTTCTATTGTTGAATAATTAGTTTTACACACACACACACACACACACACACACACACACACACAAAAACTCATTCTTTCTATATAAGCACGCTTTTATACGCCATAGAGAACTTATTATTTATCAATATATTATAGTTGCGAATAAACATGCCTGTTCACGCAGTGTTTGTTCAGGGCTTTTAATTTAAACAGCAATATTTTATATAATAATCATATACAGTATGATAAAAAATATTGTAACAGGTTGTCATTAGAAATAACAATTATAAATATTAAAAATAAGTATAAATAATTATTACTTTGATTATTTCATTCATTCTTTTCATTCGTATTCTTATTTCTTCCTTTTCTTTCTCTGCCTTTTCTTCTTCCAATGACTCTCATTCTCCTCCCACTTCTAATTAGTTTTTTCTTCTTCATTCCCGTCTTCTTCTTTTTCTTCTCCTCTTCTTCTTCCGCTGCTAATTAATATTCTTCTTCATACCCATCTAGTCTTCTCCTTCTTTTTCTTCTTATTCTTCTTCTTCTTTCCTTCTTCTTTTTCTTCTTTTTCTTCTTCTTCTTCTGTTTTCTTTCATTTGCTCTATTTTTTGTTTATTACTATGTTATCGGATGTGCATTATGGTCCAGTGGATATCGGCTCGGAACGAGAAATCGGAGAGCCGAGTTCAAATTCCAGTTGAATCCATTGTATTCACTTACGCGTAAATACCCTTGGGAAAGGTGTTAATCCGTCTCTTCCCCCTCAATTATGGGTTAATTAATTGGACAGATTGGGTTCTATAGCCTTGGTCGGCAACCAGTCTACCGCAGAAAGTAATGGCAACCTACTGCGGGATAATCTTCTGCCCAGTCAGTCATGTCTCTTTCGAGACATGATCGCCCAAGCGTGTTTCACGTATGGCACTTAACTGACTGATTGCCAAGAGGATAATTCTAAATTAAAATAGAAGTTTTTTTTTTGTTATTATTACTTTGTAATAATAATATGGCACTTAAATGACTGACTGACTGACTATCATTTTTCATCATATTTCGATTTCTGCTATGGTAGCACTACCAACCAAGTCTGCGGGAAGACCTAAGGCAGGTTGTGGTGTGTTGTTATGGCTCCATTTCATGTTTTTTTCTATCTCCTATATCTATTTCTATTTCAATATCTAAGTTCTTCTTAGTGTGTGGGCTGTATTTAACAAGACAATTGTTGGTATATCTCTTAAGATGGGGTTTGTAGGGATTCTTTCAATGTGTTGTTTTCTTCCATTTTTTATCATTCCAAGTGCATCCACTATCACTGGTATGATAACTGGTTTCAATTTCCACATTTTTTCTATTTCAATTTTCACGTCTTTATATTTTGACAGTTTTTCGAATTTCTTGGTTGCTATGTTACAATCCGCTGGGCAAGCCACATCGATTAAAAAAAAGATTGTCTACTCAGTTTTTTAATTGTATTTTTCCAGCTTTCGGATAAGGTGTTGCGTTGTGGATATAGGTTACGGACATCATATTGTGTTGTTTTAGTTGAAATAATTTCAACTTTCACAGTCATTATCAAGAACCGATGTTGTGTCAAAGAAATTGTCTGAAAAATCTTATTTTAGATTGAAGACACTTTTTTCTTACCCGTTCTTAACTTATTCTATTGATTTTGTTGGATTTTGATCCATATATTCAAATGATATATATATATATATATATGTGTGTGTGTGTGTGTGTGTGTGTGTGTGTGTGTGATAGCCTTCTTTCGGAAGATTATGTCGGATTTTAAGTTTTTTTTTTGTTGTTTTGATGAGAATAGAACTTTGTTAGGTCGTTTTGTTGATCGATTTCCGGTGGACCCGAGCTTTTAAACTGTTATTAATGCTCAGCAGGGAACGTAAGGAATGTTACAAAAAGAACTCTGGCAGCTTAGTTGAAAAATTAAGGGAAAATGAACGTGACCGTCATAAGCATCGCCAGATAATAAAATACCTCCACACCAAACAATCAACATATTCCGTCATATTGATGAGGCTCTACTTATATTTACTTGTGATACTGATTTAAGTGACCGAACGAAATAAGGTCCATCACAATTGAATTCACAGACGAAATGGAAGAAATACAATTCATTACCCCTTCCTACTTCCCGCCTGTGGAACTCGCTCCCATATTCAAGCTTTCCTGACGACTACAACCTCCAGAAATTTAAATGCAATATCAATACTCATTTACTAACCACTTGACTCTAGCCCTTCCCCCACCCCGTATATCCTTCCCTTTCTCTCCCCCCTTGCAACTGTCGTTACACCTGCATTTTCATCTTTCTATTGCTTCTTTCTAATTGGTTTGTAATCCTCTTCTCCCTCCTCTAATTAATTTTCAGTTATGTAGCCCTCCGTACATCAGTGGCATTTACGCCTTGCCCGGGGTGAAATGATTAAAAAAAAAAATTTAAAAAAAAAATGATATCAAGTAGCACCGCCTTAACAACGGCTTAAAACTTGGCATCCACCGGAGATCGACAAGACAAAAAGATGTAATAAATTTCTATTCTCATCATAAAATCCGGAACAATCATCGGATTCTACTTTAGACCACTAATCATATACAGCTCAGATTATTTTTATTTTTTGTATAATAATATCGCTCCAAGCAAGGCATTTTATTGTCACTGGTTTGCAAGGGGTGACATAGAAGGAAAGTTATGAGAAAGAGTGACAGGTTCTACGGGGTATCAGGAAGTGGGTAAGAGAAGGATCAATGTGGCCATAAAGTGAGGGATCAGTTTACAAATTGATATTAATGTAGAATTGATCCCACACTTTATATCCACATTATAATAGCATAGATTTTTTTTTATAATCATATCGCCCCAAGCAAGGCATTTTACTGCCACTGTTTTGCAAGGGGTTACATAGGAGGAAAGTTATGAAAAAGAGTGACAGTTTCTACGGGGTATCAGTAAATGGGTAAGAGAAGGATCACTGTGACCATAAAGTGAGGGATCAGTTTATAAATTGATTTTAATGTAGAATTGATCCCCCACTTTATATTCACATTATAATAGTATAGAATGTTTTTTTTATAATCATATCGCCCCAAGTAAGGCATTTTACTGCCACTGTTTTTCAAGGGATTACATATGAGGAAAGTTATGAGAAAGAGTGACATGTTATAGGGGGTGTCAGGAAGTGGGTAAGAGAAGGATGAAAATACTGATGAGAGTGGAGTGGACGGAGAAAGGAGCATGAGAGAGAGGATGCAGGTTAGTAAGATAGGAGATGACTACTGACTTTAAATTTAAATTCTTGGAAATGAAAGCTGTCGAGAAGAAAAGTAAACTGCTTTCAAACTTTTCTTGGCAGCCTCGACACATTTGGGAAAGATCTAAGAGGAATCAAGAATTTCTACTGGCAGTAAACCACCTGCATGCGAACAGGTAACGAATTCATCAGATATACAGAGACAGAAAGGGGCGTCAGACAAGGATGGGTCTTTTCACCGGATCTATTTAACTTGCACAACGAGACTATTCTGAGATCCCTAGAAGTTATGATTCGTCATCTGAGGCCACAATTTAAACAATATAAGGTATGCAGATGATACAGTGCTGATACCAGACACAGAAAGGAAACTACAAGACCTCCTACAGAAGGTAGCTGGAGCGAGTGACAAGAAAGGACTATAAATAAACTGCCAGAAGACCAAATGCATGGTCATCAGCAAACAGGACAGCCCAAAGTGCCAAATACAGGTAAGGGACTCTAAAATCAAGCAGGTACAAAAATTTAAATACCTAGGAAGTGTTCTAACAGAAGACGGAATGTGCGACACTGAGATCCGAAGGCGAATTGGCATGGCGAAGGAAGCATTACTGAAGTTGAGTAAAGTATTATGAGACAGGACAATTTCACTAGAAACAAAGAAAAGAGTACTGTGTGAGGTCGGTTCTTCAATATGGCAGTGAATGTTAGACAATATATTCGAAGATGAAGGAAAAACTAGAAGCAGCTAAAATGTGGTTCTACAGAAGGATGCTGCGGATATCATTGACCGAGCATGTGAGCAACGACGAGGTTTTGGAAAGGATGGAAAGGAAAAGGAAATTAATACTGAGCATCAGGAAGAGACAACTAAAGTTCCTGGGACATACAATGAGGAAAGAGGGCTTAGAGAACCTGATACTAACAGGCCAGATAGAGAGAAAAAGAGACAGGGGAAAGTAGTGGATAACATATTTGAAGTACCTGATCAGGTGGATGACGAGACAGGGGTTGCGTGGTGTAACAGGAGAAAGCGTGCTAAGAGCTACCAGGGAGATAGGGAGATGTGGAAAGCTATGATCGCCTACGTCCTGAAATGACATGGCACATAAAAGAAGAAGTAGCCTAAATATTTTATATTCAATACGAAACTAAACGCCTATAAAATATTCCAAAACAAAAAGAAGCCCCTCCTTCCCAAGCTATGACAAAAAAATCTTCTTGCCTAAAATGCCTTTTCACCAGTAAAATATTTTTAAAAATATCAGCGGTTTATCTTAAACGAATATAAACGAATTCTGATAATTATACAATGATTTGTGGCAGCAGTCATAAGATATTGATGCTGATGTACAACCATAGATCTATCTATCGCCCGTTTCACACTCCACCCACGTCTATTGAACAGGTTAAGAGGCTCATCCCTTGTTCCCTGTTTAGGATGTGGTTTCCGGCTTTCTCTTTTCCAATCATTTCACTATTACGTAGCCCTCTGCACATCAGTGGCGCTACCGCCTTGCTTGGAGTGATACGATTAAAATATAGATATATATATATTTTCTATCAAAGTCGGACACCGAAATTTCATTGCTAACTCGACATCGGCATACTTCAATAAACTTCTCACCAAAAGAAAACCTGATATAATTAAGACATTCCAAGTCTGAGCAAAATCTGTATTTGCCCGATTCTACCATTCTCACTTTCTTACAGTGTGTTGTGGAGTAGTTTTTGTACTGCAAGTTATAATCGTGCTATGTTGCTTGCTAATCGACTTAACGCACCCCAAAATGTTAGGAACTTCGTAATCTTCCACTGTAAGCTGACTCCTTAGTGTTCGGCTAACTGCCGACTAATATCAACTGCCTTAGTCAAACTATGTCCAAACTGGAACTAATAGTTCTTCTGAACTCCAATAGAACTCTAAAGAACTCTCTAGAACTCCTATGAAATTCCCAATATTGCACATATAAGTACAAATATGGCACAAGGCCTAAAACGGGGATGGGGAAGGCTGGTCATCCTCTGTCCTAATTTAACTTAGCTATTCACTTTCGTCGACCCTGACACGCTTACAATAAAACCTTACACCATAATACCACATTTTTACGTATCATTCTTACTACGTCCACCATAATACCTCAGATACTCTATGTAACCCTACTTAACCCCATATGTACAATTTTGAGTGGAGGGCATGGGCAGAAAATAACAACGTTTAAAATTCTCCAATGATTTTATACAATGAAATACAATATTTACAAGAAACTAAATAAAATCGTATTAGTAATAAAATCCACCACTACTCTAAAAATGTGACAAAAAGTCAGTTCTTGGGCGAAAAATAATGCGCGGCTTTATGAATATTATAAATATCACTTGTCCAGTCAGCAATCACTCACACAAGTAAACACCACAAGTAGCTTCCCAAGAACTTCTCGAATTAACTTCCTGTAAACTCTTGTGAATATAGGAGGGAGAGTCCATTATCTGAGGAATAGGTGTATTTCACCATAACACAGAAAAAACCATTAAAGTCTGCAGGTAATGTGAGGTACTGCTGGGGTGCTACTAGTTAGTGTTTCAGGCCTGAATCCTTGTAGGGTTCTCACCTGATGAAGCCTTCAATCCAGGTACAGTTATAGTTTTTGCAGAAGTAATTGTGCCAATTTCGCTATTACTTACTAAGAGACTGAGATAAGAAAGCGTATCCTACTGTCTGATAAATCAATATTTAAACAGCGCCATTGGCTGATTGATTCGTACAATCTCAGATGGACAAATATGATTTGATAGTGGCAGATTGATAGAGACTAGTAGATATATATATATCAACAAAAAGAGATGTATAGAGTTAAATACAGAGAGAGTGAGAGAGAAAGAGAGAGAGAGAGAGAGATTGATTGCGAAAACATAAACTAAAAAAAAAAATCACCTCGAAGAAAGAAATCAACTAGAACATGAAGGCGTAGAAAAATTAACAGACAACAAGAAATAAACTAAAATGTTTTACTTTATTCGGATTAATTTTTCTGGGTCTAAAAGCTGGCTAATTTCTGTAAACTTTGAAGTGAAAAATGAAATATTTTCAAGTAGTCACTAATGCCCGGAACCAGACATCAATTTAGCTGAAAAAAAAGTAAGCAATAAATTAAAAAGTTATTTACCTATTAAACTTTGTAGACAGCCCGAAACTTTTATAGAGTTGCATTTAGTTATTGAAATGTGGACTATTAAAAGACAAAATGTGTGAACACATATACGCAAAAATATACAAACACAAATACGCACACATATGTATAAAAATGTATATTTGTGTGTACATGTAAAAATTCATATATATATGAATGAATATATAGAATAAAAAGTGTAAGAGGCCGTGAAAGTTTTATTTAAAGTGTATATATCTTCTTTCTACTTTTATGCGCCCTGTCAGGACATCATGGCTTTCCACGTTTGCCTATCCCTGGTGGCTCTGAGTACGCCTTCTCCTGTTACACCGTGCAATCCTCGTTCTGTCATCCACCTGATTAGGTCCTTCAAATATGTTATCCGTTGCTTTCGCCTGTCTCTTTTTCCCCTCTATTCGTCCTGTTAGTATCAGATTCTCCAGGCCCTCCTTCCTCATTGCGTGTCCCAGGAACTTCTGCTGTCTCTTCCTGATGCTCAGTATTAATTTCCTTTTTGTTTCCATCATTCCAAAACGTCATTGTTGTTTAAAAATATTATACAAGCAAATTGATATTTTTAAACAACAATAAATATACACTTTAAATAAAACGTTCAAGGCCTCTCACACTTTTTATTCTATACCAATTTCTCTCGTTGGAACAACCCCATTTCCTTTTCTAATATATATATATATTAGAAAAAGTTGAGTATAACCAATCCACACCATTCATCAGTGGATATGCGTTGTAGTGCAATGGCCCGGAACGAGGAATTGCAGAGCCGAGTTCGAATTCTAGTCGAGTTCATTGTATTCACTAACGCACAAATACTCTTGGGAAAGGTATTAATACATCTTGTCTCCCTCAAGCTAATAGTAAAATGCCAAGACATATTGGGTTTTATAGCCTTGGTTGGCAACCAGTCTACCGCAAAAAGAAAATATTCTACCCAAGCGTATATCACATATGTCACTTAACTGAATAACTGGTATATACATACTTATGTAGAGGCGCTAGAGGCACCGATTCTCGTAAAGGTAAGCAACGTCAATTCATGTCAAGTATATAAATGGGTGACCGCTTGGTGCGGCTGATATAATATATAATGGCTAGGAATTGTTATTC
>JBBBDQ010001002.1:1402500-1405000 GCA_037127315.1 Ascarosepion bandense | reverse complement strand
CAAATACACTTGGGAAAGGTATTAATCCTCTTTTTCCTCCAGTTATGGGTTAAATAATAGAACAGTCTGCCGCAGAAAGCAATGGCAACCTACTGCGGGATAATCTTCTGCCCAGTTAGTCATGTTTCTTTCGAGACATGATCGCCCAACGCGTGTAACATGTAAGTTACTTAACTGACTGTCTGATGTTTAACAAAATTACAAAAAGAAAAATATATGTATATATATCTTGAAATATTAAAAATAAGTCTAATACAATATAATGATGATTAACTTTAACCACAACCTTCAGACGGCTTTGGAATCTCTTGCATCTCTTCTGGACGGTCTCCTTATTTTATTTAATGAATGTTTCCATAATTCTTACCTTCAGTTTATTTATAGTGTTAGAATTTTTGTTTGTTTTCTGCTCAACTGCACTCCACCTATTATAATAAACGGGATTAAAGGCTGATGTGCGTTGTGGTGCAGTGGGTATTGGCTCGGAACGAGAAATTGGGGATCCGAGATCGAATTCCAGTTGAATTCCTTGCATTTATGTACGCACAAATATCCTTGGGAAAGGTATTAATCCGTCTCTTACCTCCAGTTATGGGTTAAATAACAGGACAGATTGGGTTCTATAGTCTTGGCTGGCAACGAGTCTACCACAGAAAGTAATGGCAACCTACTGCGGGATAATCTTTTGTCTAGACAGTCATGTCACTTTCGAGATGTGAACTTTCATGCATGTTATCACGTATGGCACCTAACTAACTTACTTAGATGGCCAGATATAAGGGGTAATTTGATCGCAGAAATTGCCTGACAGCCACGATTGTGCATTTGTATGAGATGGTGCAGGGTCCGACAAAGGGTCTTCCAGCAGCCACCCTCTTGAGCCAAAGCAGCATCACCATGGTACTTGGTTTAGACCTATGTGTTGAGTCTGAGGCAATGAGCGGAGATGAATCGAGGCATAACATCGCCACCACTAGTGATCACTCCAAACACCTTCGTAATCACCATTATATTCATCCGACTCTTCCCGAATCCTGAATGCTCTATCTGAACTGTTTGTACTGAAGATTTTATCGCGAATTTCAAACAGTACATGATGTTTCCAAATTTGAAACCTCCCACAGAAGGTAACTGAAGAGAGTGACAAGAAAGGACGACAAATAACCTGCAAGAAAACCGAATGCATGGTCATCAGCAAAAAGGGCAGCCCAAAATGCCAATTACAGGTAAGGGACTCTAAAACCAAGCAGGTACATAAATTTAAATACCTAGGAAGTGTTCTAACAAAAGACAGAAAGCGCGACACATGGCGAATTGGCATGGCGAATTGGCATGGCGAAGAAAGCATTCCAGAAGTTGAGTAAAGTGTTAAGAAACAGGAGAATTTCCCTAAAAACAAAGAGGAGAGTACTGGATTGCTATGTGATGTCGGTTCTTCAATATGGCAGTGAATGTTGGATAATATCTTCGAAGATGAAGGAAAAACTTGAAGCAGCTGAAATGTGGTTCTACAGAAGAATGCTGCAAATATCATGGACCGAGCAAGTGAGGAATGACGAGGTTTTGGAAAGGATGGAGACGAAAAGAAAGTTAATACTAAGCATCAGGAAGAGACAACTAAAGTTCCTGGGACATGCAATGAGGAAGGAGGGCTTGGAGAACCTGATACTAACAGGCCAGATAGAGGGAAAAAGAGACAGGGGAAAGCAGCAGGTAACTTATTTGAAGGGCCTGATCAGGTGGATGACGGAACGAGGGTTACGTGGTGCAACAAGAGAAAGCTTACTAAGAGCCACCAAGGATAGGGAGATGTGAAAAGCCATGATCGCCTACGTCCTGAAAGGACATGGCACATAAAAGAAGAAGAATTGCCTCATACTGCTCAATTTTTTACAGACGGTGCCTAACCGAACTTAATATGTTGTACATTAGAGAAAATCAAAAATAAATAACGCGCTTGCAGGAAATAATTAAATATAAAATGGTGACAATTTATCCATCGCACAATCACGTATGTGAGTTTAGACATTTGTACATTGATCGGCTCGGAACGAGAAATCGGGGAGCCGAGTTCGAATTCCAGTTGAATCCATTGTATTCACTTACGCGCAAATACCCTAGGGAAAGGTATTAATCCGTCTCTTCCTTCCAGTTATGGGTTAAATAGCAGGACAGATTGGGTTCTATAGCATTGGACGGCAACCAGTCTACCGCAGAAAGCAATGACAACCTACTGCGGGATAATCTTCTGCCCAGTCAGTCATGTCTCTTTCGAGACATGATCGCCAAAGCGTGTATCACGTATGGCACTTAACTGACTGACATTGACATGGAGTTGGTATGTATGTTGATAGATATAGGAACACTTTGTTAGAAATTGCTTTGTAAAATTAACAGACTTATGCTGACGAATATATTCATAAAGGAATAGAGTCTTCTTTATATCGATCTATCTGTTTATTTTCCTCAATAATATATGTAAAATTTAATAAATTAGCCA
>JBBBDQ010001002.1:1395000-1400000 GCA_037127315.1 Ascarosepion bandense | reverse complement strand
TTTAAAATTTCGTATAAATTTGTACATTGGCTCACACACACACACACACACACACACACACACACACACACTCACGTTATATATATATATATATATATATATATATATATATATAAGAAAAAATCAGAACATCATCTAAGGGGGAAATGAAATATAATTTATTTCGAGAGGTAACTTTTAGTACTCATCGCATCAGTCCGAAAATTACAAAACCTTGATCTATCTCTTTAATAATTTATATCCAGTATATATTTTTGGATTATTCTATCAGTTTATTGATTTATATTATAATAATAATAATAATAATAATAATATATATATAAACGTGTCGTTATACTCGTTTCGAAAACCCTCCGAGTACTTACGCGGGAGCCAACTTTCCCTGAAGATCCAATTTGGTGAAACCTTGGCAGGTTCGTTGGCTCTATAGGTTAATTATATATATATATATATATATATATATATATATATATATATATATTGCAATGTTGAAATTTTGTAAAAAATTGTACACACACACACGCACACACACTTCACTTTCCATTCAAATATTTACATACATTTATGCAAGTATATATTCTGTTTCATGATTACAGGTTAGCGTCATATCCGACAGTTGCGTTTAAGCATGAAACAGAATGCCGCTCTTGGGTGTTAGCGTTAAGGTCCACTTTAATATTTACATATATTTTATTTCTGACATTGAGCAGTTTAGATATATAAAATTACCTTAAAACTTTAATATTAACATTATATATATATATATATATATATATATATATATATACATTATATATATATATATATACATTATATAAGGCCACCCCAGTTTTTTTTAAATAATATATTTCACACTATTTTTAGTATTTATTGCCAAGTCGAAACGAAAAACCGCGGAGCCGAGTTCGAATTTTAGCTGTATTCCTTCATTCACTTACACACAAATACCCTTGGGAAAAGTATTAATCCATCTCTTGCCTAAAGTTATGGGTTAAGTAATAAGATAGACTGGGTTCTATAGCCTTGGCTAGCAACCAGTCTACCGCAAAAAGCAGTGGCAAACTACTGCGGGATAATCTTCTGCCTAGTCTGTCATGTCTCTTTCGAGACATGATCACCCAAAGCGTGTATCAAGTATGGCACATAACTGATTGACTGGGATAATTCTAAATGAAAATAGAATGGTTCTTTTGTTATTATTACTTCGCAAAATTTTACAAGGGAAATAGCGATAATTTACCCATCGCACCATGCAGATTTGCTAGATATATATATTTACGCACACTACCGGCCATAATTATTAGGGCACTCCATCTTTTTAAAAGAAATGATGTATTTCACACTACTTTTAGTATTTATTGCCAAGTGGATAATTCTAAATGAAAATAGAATTGTTCTTTGTTAATACTGCACAATAACAGGTGCATCAAATGAACTGTTCTGGTGTCCAGTTTTGTGCTCTCTTCCCCATGCTAGTCTCTTCTTTTTATTGGCTGGCCGAAGCAAAGGGTTCGTGGCTGCCTTGCAAAATTTTGCAAAGTAATAATAACGAATGAACCATTTTATTTTAATTTAGAATTATTCAATTGGCAATGAATACTAAAAAAATGTATGAAGTACATCATATTTTTTAAAACTGGGGTGACCTAAAAATTATGGCCTGTGTTCTATCTCCTTCCACCGAACGCCCATAGCCCAGGGGTAGAGTCGCCGACTGACGCCATTTCGGTCGGGTTTCAATCCTGGGTAAAAAAGCAATCGGAGTCTAACCGTAATGATGAGCTGTGATACGGCGAAACAGATCTGTCTGCGGATGACAACATATATATACTTTTAATTTTTTAAGCTGGGAGTTGGTTGGTTGTGATTTGAACGTAAATTGCCCCATATCTTCCAAGAGAGAGAAATACCTGGAGAATGTAACTTTTTACTTTTATCTGAAGTGGCATAACGTAAAATATTAGAAATTATAACCCAAATATAACTGTAATATATATATCAATGCATATATTCTCACTTTCCATGCTGTCTATGTCTATGTCTATGTCTATCTCTCTATCTGTCTGTCTGTCTGTCTGTCTGTCTATCTATCTATCTATCTATCTATCTATCTATCTATCTATCTATCTAAGTCTGTTCATATCTACCTACCTACCTATCTATCTATCTAAGTCTGTTCATATCTATCTATCTATCTATCTATCTATCTATCTATCTAAGTCTGATCATTATCTGTCTGTGTTATCTATCTATCTATCTATCTATCTATCTATCTATCTACAGTTCTGTGCAAAAGTATTAGACAAGAACTATTTTAGCTTTTATGAGGCATATTGACAGAAAATAAACAATTTAATTAGAGTAATTTTATTTGATTTACTCAACAAATGCTTTAACAAGAAAAAATACTTTTTACAAAATAAATTTAATATTTACTGTAAAAGTTTTTTGCTTTGATCACGGACTTCATTCTCTCAGGCATTGATATCATAAGCTTCTTCAATGTATCTAATGGTATCTCCTGCCAAGCAGCTTGTATTTGTTCCCAAAGTGTGTCTTGCGAAGTAACATTAGATTTATCAATTCTAGAGGGAGGAATAAGAAAAAAGTCAGTCATATCCAAGGATAATAGAATAATGAGTAGTTTCAAAATAACTTGTGTAATAGAAAATAGGAAAAATTAAAGATAACTTCTTTTTAATACATTTCATTTAAATCTAGCTTTAAATAATCAATATTTATTAGCAATTTACTTGGCTTTTCACCCTGTATCTGAATTTTAGTGAGGTCTTTAGGAAAATCACCCCTTTCCTAACACTTTTGCACAAAATCGGTAATGTGCAAAAGTGTAAGGAAAAGGGTGATTTTAAAATTTATTTTGATGCTTCATAAAAGAATATATATATATATATATATATATATATATGCATATATATATATGCATATATATGCATATATATATATGCATATATATTATGCATATATATATATATATATGCATAAAAATATTGATATATAGAATTATTATAAGTAGACGTTTGTCACTTAGCATATATATGTCACCTTCCGACTTCAGAGTATCGTAGGCGGATCTATCTCTCCACTCTTCCGAATGCTGAATCTAACACCAATCAGCTATATTAATTCTACTAATGCTCTATTATTTGATATCAAGCACAAAGTATCCTTTCCTGAAATGTTTTTTTCTATCAGTATTTCATTGTAAGCAATTTTGGCTTAACGCAAACTTTTACATCACTATATTAATATAAATATATGTCTAGAGAGAAAATAGATCTGTATCGATCTCGCACTTCCCGTCTGTGGAATTCCCTTCCGGATACTTACTACCCTAGATGAAATCTCTAAAAATTTAAATGCAACGACTATTGTCATCTTTTATCTTCCTGAATCCCATCCACTTCACAAAATCTCGGATCCATCACTTATCCTTTCTTCAGTACACTCTGTATCCTGTTTCTTCTCTCTCTGTGACCCTCCCTACACCAGTGGCAGTCCTGCATTGCTTAGGATGAAAGAATTATAAAAAAAAGAAAAAGAAAAAGTATAGATAGATAGATAGATAGATAGATAGATAGATAGATAGATAGATAATATTATGTATGTTCCTTTTTTTTAATTTGATGAAGTCCGTCAGTGTACGAAACGCATCGGGTAAAACAAAAAATAGTTTCTTCTCCACTCTTTTATGAACATATCTATCTATCTATCTATCTATCTATCTATCTGAATCTCTTTCTATCTATCTATCTATCTATCTATCTATCTATCTATCTATCTATCTATCTGAATCTCTTTCTATCTATCTATCTATCTATCTATCTATCTATCTATCTATCTGTCTATCTGAATCTCTTTCTATCTATCTGTCTATCTATCTATCTATCTATCTATCTATCTATCTATCTATCTATCTTCAACAGTCTTTTTTATCTATTTAAATTTCTTTATATCATTCTCTATCATATATGAATATGAATGAAGATATGAATTACTTATATGTATATATATATATATATATATTAATTAATTTAACTTTTTTCATTTAAAATTAACTTTAAATAAAAAAGTTAATTTAATTATATTACACCCTAAGTTGTATTGAGCACTGTTTTTAAAAAGTAAATGCCAGATAATTACGGAGTCTAAACCTGTTGGCTTCTATCATCGGAATATATATATATATATATATATATATATATATATATATATATATAGCGTTTGATAAGAGGAGTGCCGACGCAGAAGTGATAATGCTGAGGCTCGAGTTGAAATTGCAATCTCAATCGTGTTCATTATATTTGTTTATTCACAATAAACCTTGAGAAGGGTATTAATGCATCCCTTCTACTTCCAGCTATGGGTTAAATACAAGAAAAGACTTGGTTCTACATCACTGGCTGTAAACATACTGGTATTATATATATATATATATATATATATATATATATATATATATACAAAAATCTAGAGTGAGCCAAAACCTACCGCGGTTTCACACTACGTATCTTCAGGGCAAAGCCTTTGCCCTGAAGATCCGTAGTGTGAAACCGCGGTAGGTTTTGGCTCACTCTAGATTTTTGTGTGTTTTTGCTCTACTATTGTATCTTTTCTTTCGTACTTTGTATTGAGCACTTTTTCTTGTGTTTGTTTCCGTTTGGGTTTTTTTTCTTTACTGCGGAGTATTGAATGTTTTGTTCTTGTTCCGCGGGTTTCTTTTTTTCTCACCATTTATCCGACGTCTTAGTACACCGGATTGTAACGGATTTAGGTTCTGTTTGTTAATGGTTTTTTCGGAGGTTTATTTTAGTATAAATTTACGGCCTGCATACTTACAGAGTCTATGTAGTTATTATTATTATATATATATATATATATAATTAGGAATCATTTAAATACGGCAGACAAGGAAGTTTTAAATATTTTTTCTTATTACATTTTTTCCAGTGTGTTAATATTTTTCCGCTTTTTACGTATTT